>LPNX010813592.1:104538-118449 GCA_001517045.1 Pseudotsuga menziesii | reverse complement strand
TCTTGCACTACCATAGGGCTAACCCATTCGCTTTCCTCAACTGGCTCGATGATGCCTGCTACTAGCATTTTATCAATTTCGTCCTTTACTTTTTCTTTGTAGTGCGGATTTAATCTGTATGGGTGCTGCTTAACTGGTCTAACATCTTCCTTTAATGGTATCCTCATGACTCCCAGGTCTCCAACTATTCCCTTCATCTCTGTGAACTTGGTGGGGAATAGGTCCTGATAGTCGTGTAACAGATCTGCAATGTGGCTGACTGTTTCATCATTCCAGTAGTCTCCAATAGAATCAAACTTAGGTTCTGCGTCTGTGCCAATATTGATCTTTTTAATCTTGATAGGCCCAGTGATCACTGGAATCTGTAACTGTGGTCCCTCCACATCGCGATTGCCTTCTGACTTGGGAATGTTGGTATTGCGAGGATCCTCATCCGCCTCCTCTGATTCTGATGTAAAATTATAACATTCCAACACCTCTTCTAGCTGGATAGTCCACTCAGGTTGGATTGGTACTGAGCTGGTGCGATCCTTGAAAATATTTGTCTTGATTATGTCTAGGGCCTGCGCAACACTTGGGTGTTCTGACTCAAACGCAAAGGTGAGTAGGAAGCTGTCTATCATAAGTGACCATGTGGTTGTTCCTTTGCGCAGCTCGGTCTCTATATACCAATTCCTTGGAATTGTGTCCAATGTGTGAATGAATCTATGAACCCATTCATCCTCTGGAATGTCCGACCAGTTCTGTTCACATGTCTGAATGTGTATCCTGGGGTCAGTTTCTCTTGTGTATTTCTACTGAGCATACTCTCTATTATCAGAAAATCGGATCGCCATCAGTCTTTTCATATTATCCCATGATGCGATATTCTCTTTATGCGCATACCACCATCTTGCAGGTGTATCCCGAACTGTAAGGTCCATAGCAGCGATCCTCTGCTCATGAGGAATTTGTTGCTCAAACTGTTCAAAAAAATCCTGAATATCCGTCAGACCATGATATGATGGAGTCTCCATGATCTCGGTGCCAATCCATCGCAGTGACTTACTTATAAACGCACATCTGCGTGATGAGACTTCGTAAAGTCTGTTCTGCCAGTTTTCGAGACCAACATCCGAATCCGATGCGCATGAGCTGTCGCATCGCCAACTAATATGCCCTTCTGCAGTTGGATTTATATAGTCATTCTGGTTTGCAGTCATCTGGTATAGACTATCGATGTTATGTGCCTCTTCCTCTGCTCGGATGGGTTCAATATCTCTAGGACCTTGGTAAGGGTCCAGCGGTGCGATGACCCGGATCTACGCATCCTCAAAGGTCATTTGTCATTTCTTTAGGTCAATGACAACTTTGCTACCAATTTCCCAATCAATAATTAATAGTGCTGGATATGGTCGACTGTCACTAATGATTTCTATAACTTCGAAGTCCACAAAAGTACGAACTCCGTCAATATCAACTGGCACCTGCGGTAGTCGACCCAATGGTGATACTCGCTGCTGATTAGCTAATCTCAGGTGGATAGGTGATAGGGCTAACTGAGGGCTACCCATCTGTTCCCATGTCTGCTTAGTTAGAACATTCACTTCTGATCCTAGATCTAAGACAACTTCATCCATTTCAAATTCACCAATCTGCGCTGTGAATTTCATCTCTCTTCCTGTCCTTGCATGTCTCGTAATATTATGGACAGCGCGGTGTGCACTGCCCGAGAGAGAGGGTTGCTGACACTGATCTATCATGCGCTGTAGCTCACCGACAGCTTTATCATTTCTCAGGAGTTTCAAGCAGCTTTGCAGGAAGGCTTGTACACTTCCTATCGATTCATCCTCGTCGCATCTTCCAGATGTGGTAGCCTGCGGTGCCTGCTCAGGGCTATCGCTACAGGGTACTTGCTACGGTACGCTCCTAGATGGCGGTACCTGCGGTCTTGATGGTGTAAGTTCATCAAAGGAAGCCTTGGCTTCATGAAAGGTCTCTTTATTCTTCTGTAGGTCGAGTGCTGTTACTTTAGTAGGAGCTCTGCACACCCACCCATGACTTGTGTTCTTTCTGGTCTCCTGCGATGTGCCACTGGTGGAAGCACCGCTCCGAGTCACAATGTTAACTGTTGGTTTTGGTTCCTTAGGTTCAGCAGCAATAAGCTGGATGTTCTGGTGTGCTGCGAGCTTCGGGTCTCTGATCTTAGCTATCAAGGTAGGACACTCTTCTATGGTATGATCATAAGATTTGCAGTAGTTACAAGTAGTAGTGGCATTCTGACAGTCCCTAGCATAGTGTCCTATGATTCCACAATTATAACAAGTGACTGGTCCGCGACCTTGGCCAAAACCTCCTCCTCGGCCAAATCCTTCTCCTCATGCGAAGCCTCCTCCACGGCCTCGTCCTCTAAATCCTCCTCCACGGCCTCCATACGTCTGATCCGACTGTGGTCCTGTTGCTGGACCCTGTGTGTCTGCTTGGACTCTGTACACATCCTGTGTTCTTTCTGACATTAGATCATAAGCTCGGCAGTCTTGTTGATCGTGCCCGACGGATTTACAAAAGATACAGTATAGGTTTTTAGGTGTCTGTACATACTTCTGAAGCAAAGGGCATTGCTGAGGTGGATGTCCTTGTGTTTTACATATTTCACACCGTGGCCCTTGTGTTCGTGGTAAGGGGTTAGGAGCCCCTGACGCTAAATATTCTACAAAGACTGGACAGTTATCTTTACTATGGCCCTGTGCTCTACACTTTATGCACCATATGTCCTGCATAACCTCTTTCCCTTTTTTAAGTTCGTGTATCTGTAACATGAGGTTGGCCAACTGGGTCTGTAGAGTTGTCATGCCTGTACTGGTTTCTGCTAAAGGTGAAGCCTCTAGTTTCATTGCCATCTCCAGTGCTTCATCTTGAGTAGTAAGTTTCTGCTGCATTAGTGGCATTCTGATATGAGGGAGCAGTGCTACAATAAACCATTCCTTATGCTGCTGTGGCGCAAAATCAAAACTTACTTGGTCGATAAGAGCTTTGAATTTCTGGTCAAATTCCCATACTGACTCTGATGGTAGTTGCTTAATATCCTTAAGCTCTGTAATGCACTGAGACTCAGACTTAGGTTTCTTAAATTCTTTAATCATGGCGTTCTTGACCTGGGCAAGCGTCTTGGGTAATGTAGTATACTTTATGTACCATGTCAAGGCTCTGTCTCTGAGTGTGGTGACCAACTGTACAAGTTTAAGATTATCATCGTTGATTGTTTTAATGGTCCACATAGCTTTGCATAGGAACCAGTGCTGTTCCGGGTCCTCTGCTCCTGTATCTTTAAAAATAGGTAGCTTTATGTCGTCTCCCATTCTGTTTCTCTGTGGTGGGTTCTGACTGGCTGGGGTACTACTACTCAGCGATGTAGGTGAAGGTGCTGTAGCGGGAGTAGGTACTGACTACGAGCTACTGGATGGAGTACCGACAGGGTTATTCTGAGTCCCTGTATGCTTCTGTGGAGTATAAGGATGGTAAGGGATACCCCCCTGTGGTTCTTCTGTGGTGCTAGGGCTCTGTTGTCTAATACTGTCTGATCTGTCTTCAAATACGGGAGAACTAAAATCTACTTTATACTTCTTTCCACTACGTGTTCGTCCAATGTCATCAAAATCACTTTCAAACACTTGTGACATTACTATCTTTACTTATTCATCTGAGACTAGATCCATTGTTCCTTTTTCATATAACAACATCTTAAGGGACAGGTTTAGAGATCTTAGGTACTTACCACGGTATCCTCTGAAGAAGTATCGTTCAGTTGCGCTGAAGCTCTTTCTCTGGTCAACTGCAAATTCTGTAACAAATCCTTCTAGCACACTTGTCAGCCAGAATTCCACTGCTCTCGTAATCGGATTGTCGAGGTTCTGCACGGTCTGAATCAACTCTGGTGTCCAGACAATGTTTCTTTTCTTCTTGAATGTGTTCCTATCTGTCAACTTGGATAACCAGTCGAAAAGCTCGTTTCCATAGGTTGCAAAAAATATAGCGTGTATGTCTGAAGTGATATGCTTTTCTATCCAGGCTTCTGTGCTTAATCTCGGACTCCTATTATCTTTCTTGGGGAACTCCCTTAAGTCTGAATCCAGCCACTGGTGGAACTCTTCTCTAGTAGGATTCCAACAGAACATTGACTCCCAGTCGTTTAAACCGGCAACGGAACCATTTGTTGATTGCATGGGCAGACCCCGGTTTACTATACTCAATCAACAACAACCCCAACTCACTGGCCCTTTCGGCGATAGACCGCGAAGCGATCTGAAGTCTCACCTGAAGTGAATCTAATGGGTTAGCCAAGAATCAAGTGTCTTGGACCAGGTTCTGCGCATCCTAATTTTCTTCTCTTATGCTTATGAGTCACAAGGTCAGCTATGGCTGCACATCGCACATCCCCTTCTACTCGCAGCCCTTTTCGTCGTGCGATTCTTACCCACGTTGCGCAACTTCCACTTACTCACAATATCTCCAACCATATCGTGTCTCCGCACACCACGGGACACTCAACCTCTCCTCAGCGCTAAGCCCTCAGCTCGCAGTTTCGCGCACCGCAGCTCCTCTACCAGTGCGATATCGCCTCTCTGCGATATCCTACCACTACGAATTCGCACTCTTAGCGTTGACTATGTCACGGTGCAAAACTCTACTTCTCAGAAGTTATATTGCGAGTAAACGGTCATTAGAAATAGACGTAACGGAGTCTTTAAACAGCTTACTAAAATACTTCCACTTATCTCTATCTTCTGGCATTATCATGAGCTGAGCAATACATACATTCACTTACTACAACTAACATCATTATGCATAATAACCAGTAACAATAAGCAAATACAATCACATTCATACAACACATAACACGCAGATTTAACGTGGTTCACCCCCAGGATGGGAGTTACGTCCACCAAACTGTGCTTCTATTATATATCTTGAGGGAAGTAGCACAGTCTGTTGCACTGCATATGCAACGCGAGATCTCTTCTAGATCTCTGGTCTATTTCTGTCTCTATATTGCCTTTCTTTCAATAGATCCTTCCCTCTCTTCCCTCTCTGTGGATGGTTACATACAGACTCAAATGACTCACAGACAAGCTAGGTGTCTGGATCATTACAACACAGTCTGCTTGACTGACTCCTGAGTCTACTCAAAAATACTCTACTGACCAACTAACGACTCATCCTACGAGCCAACCACTAGCTAACTGACTGATTAGCTAACCCTTTACAATACAAAAATGCAAGCTTTTATAGGCGGCTCGAAGGTCTCGCCATTACAACACTGTAGGCCTGTCCCAACAGTAAACCCATACCCTAATTAGTGACAGTCGGTCCTCTCTGTCCTTGAGGTAGCCGCTTCCCGTCACACCACAGCTCTCTACAGTCTTCCATGCTTCCCGGCACTGACCATGGGTACTATGCACCGCTTCTCTACTTTCTGTCCTTCGCCTTCAATGCTTGAGCCTCGTTGCTCCTTCTTCTTTATGAGGGTTGCTGAGCCCTCCTGTCTTCCGCCGCTGCCTTCAATGCAGTGGTTGAGCTTTCTTTTCCCAGCCGCTCAGGTACTGTTTCCTTCTTGACTTTTCTATCCCAAAAGTCGTGGTTTCCGGCTCTGCTCTCCAGCTGGAAACGTGCTACGGCGTCGTAGCTTTGCCTTGTCCTTTCTCCGCCAACACTTATATCTTTCCGCCAAAACTTGTATCTTTCCGCCAAAACTAGCAGCTTCTTCTGTAGTTGCGGGACCCTGCTCCAACAATCACTTTCATTCCAGTACATGTGGAGGCTACCACTACTGGAAAACCACAGCACACAAGATATTAAAAGCAGGATACTATTGGCCAGTCCTTTTTTCTGATGTATGCACTTTTGTAAGGGCTTGTGACCAATGTCAAATATTTGTAGGGAAGCAACAGCTCAAATTATTGCCCCTTAGGCCCGTTACAGTGAATGGGCCTTTCCAGCAATGGGGTCTAGATTTCATAGGTGAAATAAATCCATCTTCTAGTAGACAACATAAATGGATCTTAGTAGCCACTGACTACTTTACCAAATGGATAGAAGCAATACCCACTAGAAATGCCACTCATCAAGTCATCATGAGATTCTTATATGAGAACATCTTCAGTAGGTTTGGTTGCCCAGTAAGGCTAGTAACTGATAATGCACAGGCCTTCAAAGCTGGGGCATTGGTTAAATTGTGTGAATCAATGGGTATTCAACTAGTGCACTCCACATCCTATTACCCACAAGGAAATGGACTGGCTGAGTCATCCAACAAAAGCTTAGTCCGGATTATTAGGAAATTGCTAGAGACAAATCAGAAAAGCTGGGATTCAAAGCTTAAGTTTGCCTCATGGGATGATAGGGTGATAGATAAAATATCCATAGGGACTTCTCCATTCAAATTAGTTTATGAAACTGAGGCCATATTTCCTATCCAGCTCATGCTTCTAGTGGCAAATTTATTTTAGGAAGAGGAAGATGAACCAAATGATATGATGAGAAGGATGATGGATTTGGTGGAGTTACAGTAGATCAGGGAGCAAGTGGTGGGAAAATTAGAGGCTCATCAACAGAGGATAAAGGACATGTTTGAAAAAAGAGCAAAGGCAGACAACTTCCAGGTCAGAGATTGGGTCCTCAAGTGGGATGCTGTCAGACAGGACAAACGGAAACATGGAAAATTTGACTATTTATGGATTGGCCCTTTTGTTATAGACCAGGTATATGAAAATAACACCTTCAAATTGTAGGATTTGGAAGGTGAAGAGGTATTCGATGGCCCAGTAAATGGGTGGTTCCTAAAAATCTATCTTATTTGAGGCTTTGAGGCCTTATGATTGTAAATTAGTAGATAGTAGGTTGTTTTTCTTTCAGAATAAGACTCCATGCCCAATGGAACAATAAAGAATAGTGTTAAGTTACTTAGTTTCTTTTAGGGAAAGGCAATTTGGTCTAGGGTTCTTGGGACCTCACAGGGAGGTTCCCATCCCCGATTAGGAGCCAGATGTTATCTCCCAAAATAAAATAAATTTATTTTTGATAGTATGAAGAATTTAAATGATGCAATGAAGGATATGAAGATTACTAACAGTTTTGAAGACCTCTATTTTTGATGCAAATTTCACAAATTTGTGGCTTCGGTGGCTTGGGTGAGGATCAGAACATCTCATTAGCCACCGAAAGATGGAAGATAAATAACAGGTGGAAGACCCCTTCGGCAGTTAGGCATATTGCTAAACTTTTTACTGCCATCGGAACATTTTTAAACAGTGATCGGAGCTTGAAAATATAAAGGATCGGCAAGTTAGTCCACTACGGCACCTAAACGACGAAAGACTTACAGACTACGGCTTTGGCGAGAAGAGGAAATTTTCAATGATCAAAAGGACTAAAGACAAATCATCGGAGAGTTTAGAACCAAGCAGCTCTGGAGCAATCGAAAGAACTACAGACAATGGATTGGCAAGTTAGTTCACTAAGGAGCCTCAATTGCGGGAAACAAACTAACTACCGATTCCGCCACAACATAAAACATCAGCAATCGGAGGTTTTAAAGACTACAGATCAGCGAGCTAGTTCCCAAAGGTGCCGTAACTGCGGAGAAAATAACGATTAAAATTTCCAATGGTGAGAGGTTTTGAGTTCCGATCGCCGACGAAATCAGTTCGGGACTTAAAAAATTTAAAAACATCGACGAGATAGTCCTTTGAGGAGTCGCAACTACGGAAGAAATACTTATTGCGTGTTTCAAAATAATACAGACTCATCGGCGTCCGAACTTACAAGGACTAACTATCGGCGAGTTAGTTCCCAAAGGCACCACAACTACGGAGGAAATACAGACTGTGGGTTTTGCAAGCAGATGGAAACTTCGGAGTCGGAGGTGCTAAAGACTAACCGATGGAAAAATAGTTCACTTTGGAGCCGCAAATGTGGAAGGAAGAAAGACTACAACTTCCGATCGATGACAAGGATCATTTTGACAACACGACAATAGATGAACTCTTCGACAATCGAAAGAACTGAAGACTATGCAGCGGAGGGACAAGGCTGAAAGGTTCCGAAACATCGGTGATGTGAAGAACTAAATACCACTGAAGTCACTAATTATAAATCGGAACAATAAAGAATAACCGTCGGTGAATTAGTCCTCTAAGGAGCCGCAACAGTGGAATAAAAACAAACTAAGGTTTTTGATCTTTGACAAGAATCATTCTGATAGCGCAATAATAGAAGATCATCAACGATCGAAATAAATACAGACTAATTGTCGGCGAGTTAGTCTACTAAAGAGCTGCAATGGTAGAAAAAAGAAAAATTGAGGCCTCCGCGATCGGATGAAAATTTCGGCGATCGGAGGAACTGAAGACTACGTAGTGGCAGCGTCCAGGAAAAAGGTTTCAATACATGAGCTATCACAGCTCCCGATCGTTGATGAGCTAAAGGTGGAGAGCGGTAGTGTAGAGACTTAGAGCACCGACGAGCTAAAAGAAAAAATTCCCCGATCGGTGACGGCAGAGTTAAGGTGGTAAACTACGGAAACGTTGGGACTTGGAGCACCGAAACTGCGGCAATAATCAGATTTGGGGCACTGATGTGATAGAAGAAAAGGCTTTCTATCGGCGATTATGACAACAAAGTAAAATTTTTCGGGCGGACTGAACAAGACTGTGCACTTCAGTTAAACGTCGATACAATGGATGTTGGCGAAAATTCCACAGCGAACCAGCAGTGGAAATGATCAACGACCACTTCAATCATTAAAGGAACACTCAGTGAACTAGATCTTCATAGTAGATGAACAAACTGTTAGCAAGGGTTTGAATCCCTAATCTGGAAAAACTATTACTTCCAATTATTTTTGTGTAAAACATATCAGATTTTTGGGATATGTAATTTTTGTAAAAGGCTATAAAGCCCACAATTAATTTACTAATAAAGGTTCAACTCTTGGGATTTATGAGCCTGTTCCATTATCAAGCATCTCATCTGGTTTATTCTAAGTATAAACTCTTTTGTTGCGATTTGCTGAACCATCTCTTTCTTTACTGTGTTTATTGCCTGAATGTGCATTTAGGTAATTCTCAGATTTATTAAAGGGTCGATAGCTGCCATCCTATTGGTTATTTAGTGATATTTGATTTATAAACACCATCCTTAGCAGGATTTAGCCATTTATATGCATGTGTTATGTGTGTAAGTCTGCCAGCCTGGTGAGTTCTCCATCCTTGCACCTTTTTGTCAAACTACTGAACAAGTTGTAACTAAAAGCCTTGTGATTGAGTGAGGCTCATGCATGTCTTGAGAGTGAGAGGTTATATAGGTTATCCAGCTTGATCCAATTTAGAAAAACCCTAAAAACAATTTAATTTACCAGGCATCGAGCTACAACCTAGAGGAGTTTCCTGGAGTGATAACACCTCAAATATTTGAACAGTTATTCCGAAGAAAGTTGTCAGAGAAGGTAAGAAAGTTGAATAATTTCTTTAAAAGTTATTTAGAACTTATAGAATATAAGGATAATGTGGTATAACTATTGGATTTATTTGAAGATACTTAACAAAGTGTGAAACCCAAGAGAAAAGTTAACCACATTGGAAAAAAATGGAAAATTGGTCGCGAGTTAAGAATGAATTCCCAGTTAGGTGGCTGTGATATGGATTTTATCATACTAGATTTGGAGTCATACATTAATATCCTAATAAGGAAAACCTAGGAAAGCATGGGAAAGCCGACACTTGTATGGTCTCCTATTTACTTGTGTTTATCCAATCAGTTGAAGGTCTTGCCTATTTGTTGACTGACATAGGTTCCTATCGAAGTGGAAGGAATTATAACCTATGCATATTTTGAAGTCATAGATATTGTCAATGATATGAATCCATATCCCACACTTCCAGGGATTGACTAGGATATTGAAACTCAAACAATCATCAATTTTAAAAATATAATATTATCATTTCAAGATACCGATCTAAGGGTGGTCGCTCCAATTGATCCTTTGGAAGGCCAGAGATATGTCGAGTAAGTGAACAGTGAATGACAAGAAGAATATTTGAATAATATTTATAATACTTCCTCTACAATGGATGGCTATGTAAATCCGAGAGTTGATGGTAATATGACTTGGTGAAGTAATAGCTCCTGTATGCTAGACTTAGGAGAAGCCCTGGAGAACTAGAAGAATTGACTACATGAAGTGTCGATGGGAAAGTGTGCAAGAATCATGAAATATGTGCGATGGGTAGGTAATCAAGTATGTGTTCTACCTACATATCAAGGATTAAACTTCTTTCTTGGTGTGTCGATGGTAACCCATCCCTTTGCTTTCAGTTGAATGACTTGTTATTGTTGAGAGGAAGAAACCCCCTTCGATAACTACATAAACCTAGTTATAGTAGTCCCCATAGATATCTCAGGTGAGACCTCACTTGCATCATAGGTGTTGCCGACGTAGTTACAATCTACTGGGCCGATATCTTGGGCTTTGTTGGACGAGCAAGAAATATCAACCAGGGTCACTGGATTCAACACTACCAAATCCTTTATGACTCATGTACATTTTACAACTCTTGAGTCAAAAGAATACAGGTCAATGGAATATTTAGTATGTTCAATTCAAGGGCCTCCATTACTACTTTTGGCATTAGATTGTGTTATGCGCTAGAATCAAGAAGGAAATTGTACAGCATCTTATCATGAACAAGCATGGTAATATAAAAAGGATGACGCAAACTTGCTTTCTCATCTAACTATGGGACAAAGACAATTGTTGGATTCTCATATTGGAGGTTCACTATGTCAGTAGCAGAAATATCAGTAGAAGGCTGTAATATTTTCATAATAGATTCCTTGAAATGTGGATTCTTAACTAGTCCAGTCAAAGGGATGGGAATATTTTTTTTCCTATCTCTTCTTCAAGATAAAAAGAACCAAGAAAATTTTCAACATCTTTTACCTCAACATTCTTAGCTTTGCTACCCAGTTGATCTTATTTTTTCTTTGCCTCCTTTATTGGTGTTTGCTTTTCCACAGCTGCAACTTTCTTCTGAGGAGTTTGAAAACTTGTTTTCTGTATAGATATGAGGTCATATTTATTTCGCTGATTTATTTGGAACATATTCTCAAATATATCCTAAAACTGCCCTGTCAACAAAGATTATTCATATTCATCTTGTGTAAGATAAATTACCAATTGATTTTCATCTAGCAGTTGAACCTCTAGACATAACTCTTCTACCTATTCATCATTTAGTTCATTAATTTAATCCTATACAATATTTTGCAGAGAAGGCTGAATTTTTTGGTCTTCATTCTCTCTCCTCTCTCTTTAGAAGAATTGAGGATTGAAAGGCCTACGAAACTGGTTAGGACTCCTATTGGGCATTTATGGTGCAAGTATATTTTGACTTTTACTGTGAACTTATAGTTTGGTCAACTTGACATTTAAATCTTTAATCCTCTTTGTCATTTCATAAATTTTATGGCCTTCAGAATTTGTGCCAGAGGTTGAAGTTTGGATTCTTTTTTATGTTTTCTTCTATCAGTATCCCGATACTAAGGATTAAATCAAAGCCTAACAACAACTATAATATTAGATTCTACTTCTAAAGCAACTTCTTGCATATTTACAAGGGTAACAACTTTTCTTTCTCTAAGCAATAAGAAGAAATATGCATCGAATGCATTAAAAAATGTGAGTTTGGCAAAGGTCTCTATGGGATTAATTTCAATGAGAATTGTATTGGAAATTTTGTTAAACCTTTTATTGAAATAATAGACAAACTCATCACTTCTCCTTTTAAGAGACCCAAAATCTGTAATATAATACAAATAGTATTTCTTGTACCCCCATTATTTCATGAAAGTTTCTTGTAATGCATCAATTCCATCAATTGAATTAGCAGACAATTCTCTGAACCACTTCTCGACTTCTCCATATAGATTTTGAATGAAAACCCTCATCCAAACATCTTGGTGTTCAATGTTCTAATTACCTACACAACTATAACAGACATTGAGATGTTTCTCTGTAGTAGTTTCTCCTTTCCCATTGAATATTGGGAGGTACTTGAGATAGTATCCATGAGGTAAGGCATTCAGAGGTTGTGGAAACATTAATGGAGCATACCTGGTAGCCACAATGGAAGCCATCCTATTTGGAGGTTGACCAACAATTATTGGTATTGTTTTTGTTTGTAAAGAAACTAGTATGTTGTCTTTATAAGGAGAAAAACACTATGAGACAAAAGCAGGTGCAATAACATAAACTTCAGGAGTTGGAGTTTTAATATATGGAGTTTTAACAATGTGCTCCAATAATTCTTATAAAACAAAAGGGTTGCTGAAAGTTTTAAATTCAGATATACCCTCTTCCCAAGGAATAGCTTGAGGAGTTGCTAATGGAGAGGCTACGAGTTCATGTTTTATCTTTTTAGATATCTTAGGTAAAAATTTAAGAAGTGTACCAATAAAGGTAACCTATTCTTCTGTCTCCAAGTAAGCATAATGAAAACTGTGAGAAGAAGGAGTATCTTCTTGTGAAATCACAAGTTGAGGAGGATTTTGGAAGCCTATAAGCCTAGAATATGTTGATTCGATCAGATTTCTGAATTGGATTAAGATTGTTTCAGAATTAGGTAGGTCAGGAATTTCAGATGATTCTACATTGAATATGATTTCCTCTTCAGGTTGGAACACTTCAAATTCAGGGAACAAAATTGAAGGAACTGGTTTTCTTTCTTCTACCATTGAAGGTAATGATTCTCCTACATATGAACCTAGATCGTCTCTAACAATTGAAGTATACATATATGATATATTTATAGATGTATATGCATATCCCTAATGAGATATGGCTTATATGATGATTTCCTCATGATCAAATCAAGATAGAATTAGAGGATATTATGGGTTTCCTCTAGTCCCAGTCTTCTTGGAATCTAGAATTATATAATGAATTTACAAGGTGAAAATTGCAGTATGAATATGTATGTATTTTTTCACCCTCAAACTAGATCTAATTGTTTTCACATACCTAGGGAAAAATATATTCATGTCTTTGTTCCCTATCAATGGTGCCATAAAATGTTATCCCTAAAGTCTGCACTAGAATGCTACAGGGAAAAGATAGGGCACTTAAGAAGGGAAGTTGAATACATTTGGTTTATTTTGAAATGATTGTATTAAAGTTAACCCAAATGTTGGACTAATATACCTTCTCATCTCAACCCATGGTTCAATCAACAACACAATACCATCATGACACCATAAGAAATCAACTCGATAGAGTAAGCTCATTTGGAAACACCCGCGAGGTAGGTGTCGTCTCACCCAAGATATCTTAATGGGTAACTTCTAGAACCATGTTTCCACAGTTGGAGAGGGATTATAGTCCCTTGGTGCGTGGCCAAGGTGCTCGATAAAGACAATAGGATTGAGTCTTTTACTCTGTGACTGAGGTGCAACTATGTACTACAAACTACGCACGACACAACCTCGTCCTTAACCACTTAACAATTGGTGCAATAGTGCGGCACAACTGATTCCTTATGCTTGACAGATAGTGCGCAATTTATATTTTAGCTTAGCAGCTTTAACCATGAATTCATACATAACATGTCAATAATTCCTTAACATTCATCCATTCATTAAAGATATTGCGACATACATTCAATGTTAGATTTTATCATTTAAGCTAGCATTATGTTAGGACTAATATACCTTCTCGTCTCAACCCATGGTTCAATCAACAACACAATACCATCATGACACCACAAGAAATCAACTCGATAGAGCAAGCTCACTTGGAAACACCCATGAGGTAGGTGTCGTCTCACCCAAGATATCTTAATGGGTAACTTCTAGAACCATGTTTCCACAGTTGGAGAGGGA
>LPNX010813592.1:0-96672 GCA_001517045.1 Pseudotsuga menziesii | reverse complement strand
TGCAGTATAATAATCTTTGCTAGGAATACGAGATGCATAAAATGTGACGAGAGGCGTCCTAAATGAATAGCAATTTACAATTAATTTTTTTTTTTAAAAATTAACAGTCGTCGCTTAAGCGACGCTTATCAGTGTCGCTTATCCGACAGTTTACAATTATTAAAAAAAAAAAAATTAACAGTCTTCGCTTATGCGACGCTTATCAGTGTCGCTTATCCGACAGTTTACAATTATTTAAAAAAAAAATTAACAGTCGTCGCTTATGCGACGCTTATTAGTGTCGCTTATCCGACAGTTTACAATTATTTAAAAAAAAAAATTAATAGTTGTCGCTTATGCGACGCTTATCAGTGTCTCTTATCCGACGCATAGTTTTTCACCGACGCTTGTAAGTGTCGCTTATCCGACGCCTAGTGGGTCTAAAAGTTTTTAAAAATTTGTCATTGTCGCTTAATAAGTGTCGGATAACCGACGATTTAAATTCAATCGGCGGTTAACTAAGTGTCGCTTAAGCGACGGTTTTTTAAGTGTCGCTTAACCGATGACAAGTTTCCGACGCTTCAAAAAAAACCAAAGTGTCGTACATGTGACGGGGAAGTGTCGAAAATCTGACATGACGGCTGTCGGATTTTTGGTCAAAATGTAGTAGTGGGATTATAGTCCCTTGGTGCGTCGCCAAGGCGCTCGAAAACGACGATAGGATTGATTCTTTTACTTTGCAACTGAGGTGCAACTATGTACTACAAATTGCGCGCGACACAACCTCGTCCTTAACCACTTAACAACTGGTGCAATAGTGTGGCACAACTGATTCCTTACGCTTGACAGATAGTGCACAATTTATATTTTAACTTCGCAGCTTTAACCATGAATTCATACATAACATGTCAATAATTCCTTAACATTCATCCATTCATTAAAGATATTGCGACATACATTCAATGTTAGATTTTATCATTTAAGCTAGCATTATGTTAGGATCTTTAACTGAGAGAATAACAAGTACAACAATCAAACACAAGAGACAATAAACACAGTGTTTTTCCTCGGGGAAGCCATAAATGGAGAAAACCCTACAACTTCCTCAGATATAGAATCAACACCAAAAGTAAAACCCCAAAATAGTAAGATGATCTCTCAACAGTAGTAACCTCTTTCTTCCTTTCCCCAGTGTCTTCTTCTTCCTCAGCTATGCGCTACAACTAAGTGTGAGTGAGTGTGTGCTAAATAGAGAGGCTAGATCTCTATTTATACTAATTCTTGACATGACTAAACCCTACTAGGGCTGACTTCTCTAGGAGATTCTAATAATCCTAGTGCCCTGGAACTATGGGAACATTAACCCTTGATCAATAGGAGGGTTACCCACAATAACTTGACATGACCTGTTTACATTATAGAACCTCTCGATAGGAACATCGGGGCATGACATGACTCAAGTACATTACAAATACATCCCGGAATAAACATCAGGTTACAATACATAAGAAATACAAGTGTATACATTCCGAAGTTACATATAAATCGACACTCCCTCTTAACTAGGAAAGTATTCTCTCGACACAATTTTAAGCACAAGTCTTTTTCTCTATATCATCTGGGTCATTGTCAAGTTCTCATAATCTTCGTCTTCAAGTCATCTTCATCTGGATCTAGATCATCATCATTGGATCTGGATCATCACTTGATCTAGATCATCATCACTGGATATGGATCATCACTGGATCTGGATCATTACGAGGTCATCATCACTGGATCTGGATCATTACTTGATCTGGATTATCACTGCTAGATCTAGATCATCACTCGATCAGGATAATATTGGGGACATCATAACTGGATATGAATCATCGCTCGATCTAGATCATCACTGGGTCATCATCATATGTGTTGTCTCATGATTCTTCTCGTCATAGGAAGTTCTACAGAGCCAACCCTTTTTCATGGTGGTTGTAGGCCTACCTCCTTGTAGGTATTTGGTGGCCCTTATATCTAACCCTAAGTCAGAATGTCCAGCACTCACATCTAACCTTGACTCATCATAAAGGAACAGCACTTACATCTGACCTTGACTCGTCAGAAAGGCGCTCAGTCCTATATTGAGGGTTCCTGGTAAGTGACCAGGTGCCTCCATTCAAAGAATGGCAGTAGCCATTACATTTGACCCGAAGTCAGAATGAACGACACTCACATCTGACCTTGACTCATCAGAAAGGCAGTATCTCTTACATCTGATCATGTAGGAACCAATCCTACAATCACATAAGAATGGCCGACACTCACATTTGAACTTGAATCATTAGAAAGGCAGTAGCCCTTACATTTGATAATGTAGGAATTAATCCTACAGTCACATCAGAATGGATGGCACTCACATCTGACCTTGACTCGTCAGAAAGGTGGTAGCCCTTACATCTAATCATGTAGGAACTAATCCTATAGTCACATCAGAATGGCCGACACTCACATCTGACATGGAAGGAAGCAATCCTCTCACCATGACATAATGAAAAAAACCCTTATATGTGATCAAGTGGGAACACATCCCTCAATCACATCAGAATGGCCATGCACTCATATCTGATCATGTAAGACTACATCTTACAATCGTATCAGAAAGGCCCTTAGTCCTAGACCAAGTATTCCTGGTAACTCACCAGGAAACTCCATTCCAAGAATGGCAATAGCCCTTATATCTGATCATGTAGGAACCGATCCTACAGTCATATTAGAATGGCTCAGCACTCATAGCTAACATGGAAGGAAACAATCCTCTCACCATGATAGAATGGCTCAACCCTTACATCTGACCTACTCGTCAGAATGGCTTATGGAATCATCACTTCCCCTTGGAAGGGACCTCGATCTAGAGAATACCAAACTTCTCCCTTAAGTACTCAAACTTCACTCTAGCCAATGGCTTCATCAACACATCAACTATCTCTTCATCCGTCGCAACACACTAGAGCTTCACTACTACCCTCTGCACCATATCCCTGATGTAGTGATACTTGATCTTGATATGCTTCGACTTTTCATGGAACACCGGGTTCTTTGACAACTTCACATAACTCTGGTTGTCACAATGTATACAAGTAGCATCCAACTAGAGATCAAATAAATTAGACACTAGATTTCTAAGCCATATTTCCTCACAACTAGCTGAACAAGCTGCGACGTACTCTGCTTTAGCTATACTCAGTGCCAAACAATATTTCATCCTACTAAACCAAGAGATCACACCTGATCCCATGCTGAGCAACACCTTGAAGTGCTCTTCCTATCGATGGCACTGCCTTCCCAATCTAAATCAACATAACCATCTAGGTTAATCTTTTGAATCACATCATACTTGAGCCCATAATCAATGGTACCCATTAGGTACCTCAGAATATGCTTTGCAACAATCAAGTGGACATGTCTTGGATCTATCAAGAACTAGCTCAAGGTGTTCATAGCAAAGCAAATATCCGGTCTCGTGTTCGTTAGGTACATCAAGCACTAAATCATCTGATGATACATCGTAGCATCAACCACTTCTGATGAAGCATCACTCAATAGCTTTAGGTTCGATGCCATAGGTGTGGTCATGGCCTTTCAATCCATCATCCCGAATCTATTCAGGATCTATACCGTATATTTCCCTTGTCCTAGGGAAATCCCATCTACACTCTGCCACACCTCCATACCTAGAAAATAATGCATCATACCCAAGTCCTTCATTTCGAACTTGGTAGCAAGCTTTCTCTTCATATCAACAATCAACCCATCCATACCTGTTACAAACAGATCTTCTACATACAATAGGAGCATCACTAGGTTTCCATATTCAACCTTGTAGTAAAGGTTGGAATCTTCTTTACTCTTGGTAAAGCCCAAACTGGATAGAAAGCTGTCAATTCTGCCGTACCATGTCCTAGGTTCCTGTTTCAAACCATACAGGGCTTTCATCAATCTACATACATGAGACTCCCTGTCATGTGTCTCAAAACCGAGTGGCTGCTCCACATACATTTCCTCTTCTACTGCACCATTCAAGAAAGCAGTCTTAACATCCATTTGGTGTATCTTCCATTTCATTACTGCAGCTAGAGCAAGTTTTGATATGATGGAAGTGTATCTGGCTATATGTGCAAAGGTTTCTTCATAATCTATTCCTTCTTTCTGGGAGAAACCACGAGCAACAAATCTTGCTTTATATTTTTCTATGCTACCATCTGCAACATGCTTGATCTTGTAGATCCATTTGGAAGTTATAATGGACTTCCCTTCCAGTCTTGGGACAACATCCCAAACATCATTCTTCATGATTGATTGATACTCTTCGATCATAGCATCCTTGCATTCTTTCCATTCTGCTTCTTTTTCATAATTGGAAGGTTCTTTATCGATGAAATCACATAGTAATGCTACATACCTGGAGCAGGATACGGTCCTCTTTCTTTCTCTATGATTCTCTTATAGAGCCCCATATCTTTCCACACCTTGGATAGCTTCTTGTACCCAAGCAGGTTTCCTCTTATGAGGATTCTTCTCTGGAGGTGGATCTATAGGTTGTTGAGGTTCTTCAAATTTTCGATCTTCATCTTGAGCTTCTTCATTCATGGTTGTATCATGAATTCTGGGTGCTTCTGCTTCTATAGGCTCTTTAGAAGGTCTCTTTCTGGATTTGTTTTAAGTTGATTATTCATCAAATGTCACATCCCTGCTGATGTCGATCTTCTTCAATCCTGGGAAGTATTATTATGTAAGCCTTCTAGCTTTCAGAGTATCCCACAAATCATACCCTTCTTTCCTGAAGGATCTAATTTAGTCCTATTCTCTTTTGGAATGTGTATGTACATTGGATAGCTGAATATTCTGAGATGGATGACTTCTGGTTTCTTGCTGGAGACGACTTCTTCAGGAGTCTTGTTCTTGAGTACTTTTTGTGGAGTACGATTCTGTACATATACCACTGTTCTGGCAGCTTCTGCCCAAAGATGCATAGGAAGATCTTGATCATGAAGCATAGCTCTTGGACCTTCCATGATAGTTATGTTCTTCCTTTCTTCAATCCCATTTTGTTGTGGATTATAAGGAGTGGAAAAGTCCCTCTTAATTTCTGAGTCTTCGCATAACTCTTTAAATTCATTTGATGTGAATTCTCCGCCATTATCTGATCGAAATGTCTTGATATTCTTTTCTGTGTGATTCTCGTTCAAGGCTTTGAATTCCTTGAACTTGCTGAATACTTCATATTTGTTCTTCATGAAGTAAATCCATGTCTTCCTAGAAAAATCATCAATAAAAGAAACATAATATACATACATGCTTAGTGAGCTTGATGACATCGGACCTCATACATCGTAGTGGATGATTTCCAAGATTCCTTTCGCTTTGCTTTCACTATTTGGAAATGTATTCTTTGTATTCTTTCCTTTCACAGATCCTTTGCAGACCCCATCATATTTTTCTTGAATTTCTGGAATACCTTCAATAGATTTGCTTGCAAGTGGTAGTGCTCTGTAATGCACATGTGCAAGCCTTCTATGCCAAAGTTCATTTGGCTCTACTGTGTCATGGACCAAGGCTTGTTCTGGATGGCCCTTCAATTTGTATAGACCTCCTTCTTGTTCCAAAATTACTACTACATCATTAATAGTCTTTCCCTTTGGCCACATGATAGCCTGGCCATCTATAAATGCAACCCTCATGCCTTTTGCATCTAATACAGATATGGAGAGAAGGTTCTTCTTGAGTCTTGGTACAAACAATACATCTTGCATCTTCATAGAATTTCCAGAGTCTAGCTTATAGGAGGATTCCCTACTACCTTTTGTTGAATATTGGTAGTCATATCCAAGTTTCACCTTGTGAGGTGATTCATGTTCTGAAAGCTTTACAAAGGACTCTTTGAATCCTATGATATGTTTGGAATCCACACTGTCTATAAGCCAATCATTGCTTCCATGAGTAATGTTTCCCGTGAGAGCAGAAATCAAGACATATTCTTCATCACTTGAAGAGTCTTCACTTTCATATCTGGTTCTCTTCTTAGATGGTTCATCATCCTCTAAATCATGAGCATGATGTCTTCTCTTGTTTCCCTTTTTCTTAGTTTGTATTTTAGGAAAATATTTTGCAAAGTGTCCTACTTCATCACATGTATAACATCTACTTCTAGACAAGTCTTTTCTAGAGTTAGTTTCAGAGAAATGATTACCTCTGGAGTGATGAGAACTTCTTTTTCTTTTCTTAGAATGAACTGTGAGGGCTTGATCTTCACTTCCCATCTTTTCTTCTCGAGCTGCTATTCGAGCTTCTTCTTGAGAGCATTCTTCCCATAGTCTGCTGAACTTGTCTAACTTCTTTCTGGCACATATCCATTGAATAAAGGAGTCCCATGATCTAGGGAGACCATTCAAGGTGGTCATCACAATCTCTGCATTCTCCACTTCTTCATATACTGCTTCTAGCTGTTCCTTGATCTAAGAGACCCTAGTAAAGTAAGACTGGATGGTCTCAACATTCTGGATCTTTACATTCTTTAGTTGGTTTCTTAGAGTCATCTTCCGGTTTATGTTCTTCCCTTCAAACAATTTTTTTAGGGAATCAAACATAGCTTTAGGTGTCTTTAGGGATGACACCTATGGTATGAGGTGATCCTTGATTGAATCAGCAATGATCCTCTTTTCCATAACCAAATTATTCTTGTGTAAGGCCTTAGCCTCATCTCCCTTTGGAACTGGAACCTCCTCATTGATATAGGAGTCCAACTCATTTTCTTCCAGGACCAGGGAGATCCTATACTTCCAGGCTCGGAAGTTATCAGCTCCCTCAATATTTTCATCAAGCTTGGTATGATGAGACATCTTAACTGAGAACCTCAAATCGAAATACAAATGATTTATATCTTACCAGTTCAAGATGTCGGATCTAGATTTGGAGCTAAAATTCTGCAGTGCTGGTTCAGGAGCAGATTAGGGTTTTTCTTTTTCAGAGTTTTGTCCAACCAAATACTTTGATCTTGATCCCTAACTTCAATTTTAAGGAGGAGATCAATCCAGGCATGGGATCACTGAAAAATGCCACTTCTGTGGAAAGCCCTAATTTCTGGCAGCAGTGTCGGGTCCAAAACTAAAAAACCTTAGAATTGGATTCTGCTTCGATAGAAAGATGCACCCTAAGGAGGAGAGTTATTCGAACATTTTTTTGCTGAAAATCCATGGAGAGAGATCCACAAAGTAGGAATCCCTAGTTCCCGCAGCTACACAGTGTCTTGTTCTAAGGTTAGCTCTGATACCATGTTAGATTTTATCATTTAAGCTAGCATTATGTTAGGATCTTTAACTGAGAGAATAACAAGTACATGAATCAAACACAAGAGACAATGAACATAGTGTTTTTCCTTGGGGAAACCATAAATGGAGAAAACCCCACAACTTACTTAGAGATAGAATCAACACCAAAAGTAAAACCCTAAAACAGTAAGATGATCTCCTGACAGCAGTAACCTCTTTCTTCCTTGCCCTAGTGTCTTCTTATTCCTCAGCTATGTGCTACAATTGAGTGTGAGTGAGTGTGTGCTAAATAGAGAGGATAGCTCTCTATTTATACTAATTCTTGACATGACTAAACCCTAATAGGGCTGACTTCTCTAGGAGAGTCTAATAACCCTAGTGCCCCAGAACTATGGGGACTTTAACGCTTGATCAATAGGAGGGTTACCCACAATAAATTGACATGACTTGTTTACATTATAGAACCTCCCAATAGGAACATCGGAGCATGAAATGACTCAAGTACATTACAAGTACATCTCGGAATAAACATCAGGTTGCAATACATAAGAAATACAAGTGAATACATTCCGAAGTTACATATACATAAACACTCCCTCTTAACTAAGAAGGTATTCTCTCAACATAATTTTCAACACAAGTATTCTTCTCTGTATCATCTGGGTCATCGTCAAGTTCTCGTCATCTTCGTCTTTAAGTCATCTTCATCTTCAATTCATCTTCATATTCAAGTCATCTTCATTTGGATCTAGATCATCATCACTGGATCTGGATCATCCCTTGATCTGGATCATCATCACTGGATCTGGATCATCACTAGATCTGGATCATTATGGGGTCATCATCACTGGATCTGGATCATTACTCGATCTGGATCATTACTCGATCTGGATCATCACTGCTAGATCTGGATCATCACTCGATCTATATCATCACTCGATCTGGATTGTCTTGGGGACATCATAACTGGATCTGAATCATAGCTCAATCTGGATCATCACTGGGTCATCATCATATGTGCTATCTCATGATTCTTCTCACCATAGTAAGTTCTACAGAGCTAGCCCTTTTTCATGCTAGTTGTAGGCCTACCTCCTTGTAGGTCTTTGGTAGCCCTTATATCTAACCCTAAGTTAGAATGGCCAACGCTCACATCTGACCTTGACTCATCAGAAAGGCACAACAATTATATTTGACCTTAAATTGTCAGAAAGGTGCTCAGTCCTAGACTGAGGGTTCCTGGTAATTGACCAGGTGCCTCCATTCAGAGAATGGCAGTAACCCTTACATCTGACCCTAATTTAGAATGGTCGGCACTCACATCTGACCTTGACTCATCAGAAAGGCGGTAGCACTTACATCTGATCATGTAGGAACCAATCCTACAATCACATCAGAATGGCCGACACTCACATTTGACCTTGACTCGTCAGAAAGGTGGTAGCCCTTACATCAGATCATGTAGGAACTAATCCTACAATCACATCAGAATGGTTGGCACTCACATCTGACCTTGACTCATTAGAAAGGTGGTGGCCCTTACATATGATCATGTAGGAACTAATCCTACAGTCACATTAGAATGGCCGACACTCACATCTGACATGGAAGGAAGTAATCCTCTCACCATGACAGAATGGCAACAACCCTTATATCTGATCAAGTGGGAACACATCCCTCAATCACATCAGAATGGCCATGCGTTCATATTTGATCATGTAATACTACATATTACAATCATATCAGAAAGGCCCTCAGTCCTATACCAAGTATTCTTGGTAACTCACCAGGCAGCTCCATTCCAAGAATGGCAATAGCCCTTATATCTGATCATGTAGGAACCAATCCTACTGTCATATTAGAATTGCTCAACACTCATATATGACATGGAAGGAAACAATCCTCTCACCATGACAGAATGGATCAACCCTTACATCTGACCTACTCGTTAGAATGGCTTACAGACTCATCACTTCCCCTTGGAAGGGACCTCGATCTGGAGAACACCAAGCTTATTCCTGAAGTAATCAAAATTCACTCTAGTTAATGGCTTCATCAACACATTAGCTATCTATTCATCCATTGCAACATACTGGAGCTTCACTTCTCCCCTCTACACCATATCCTTGATATAGTGATACTTGATCTCGATATGCTTCAACTTGTCATGGAATGCCGGGTTCTCTGACAACTTCACACAACTCTAGTTGTCACAATGTATACAAGTAGCATCCAATTGGAGATCAAATAAATCGGACAGTAGCTTCCTGAGCCATACTGTCTCACAACTAGCTGAACAAGTTGTGACATACTCTGCTTCAACTGTACTCAGTGCCAAACAGGATTGCTTCCTGCTAAACCAAGAGATCACCCCTGATCCCATACTGAAGCAACACCTTAAAGCGCTCTTCCTATCGATGGCAATGCAAGCCCAATCTGAATCAACATAACCCTCTAGTTTAATCTTCTGATTCATATCATACTTGAGACCATAATCAATTGTACCCCTCGGGTACCCCAGAATATGCTTTGTAGCAATCAAGTGAACATGTCTCGGATCTGTCAAGAACTGGCTCAAGGTGTTCACAGCAAAGCAAATATCTATTCTTGTGTTTGTTAGGTACATCAAGGACCTAATCATCTGATATACATCATAGCATCAACTGCTTTTGATGAAGCATCACTCAATAGCTCTAGGTTCAATGCCATAGGTGTGGTCATGGCCTTACAATCCATCATCCCGAACCTCTTCAGGATCTCTACTGTATATTTCCCTTTTCCTGGGGAAATCCCATCTGCACTCTACCACACCTCCATACCTAGAAAATAATGCATCATACTCAAGTACTTCATTTCGAACTTGGCATCAAGCTTTCTCTTCGAATCAGCAATCAACCCATCCATACCTGTTACAAACAGATCATCTACATATAGTAAGAGCATCACTGGGTTGCCATCTTCAACCTTGTAGTAAAGGTTGGAATCTACTTTACTCTTGGTAAATCCCAAACTGGATAGAAAGCTGCCAATTCTACCGTACCATGTCCTGGGTGCCTGTTTCAAACTGTACAGGGCTTTCTTCAATCTACATACATGAGACTCTCTGTCATGTGTCTCAAAACCGAGTGCCTGCTCCACATACACTTCCTCTTTTACTACACCATTCAAGAAAGCAGTATTGACATCCATTTGGTGTATATTCCATTTCATTACTGTAGCTAGAGCAAGTACTAATATGATGGAAGTGTATCTGGCTACAGGTGCAAAGGTTTATTCATAATCTATTCCTTATTTTTGGGAGAAATCATGTGCAACAAATATTGATTTATATTTTTCTATGCTACCATCTACAGCATGCTTGATCTTGTAGATCCATTTGGAAGTTACAACCGACTTCCCTTCTGGTCTTGGGACAACATCCCAAAAATCATTCTTCATGATCGATTGATACTCTTCGATCATAGAATCCTTCCATTCTTTCCATTCTGCTGCTTCTTCATAATTGGAAGGTTCTTTATCGATGAAATCACATAGTAATGCTACATACCCAGAGCAGGATCTAGTCCTCGTTCTTTCTCTGTGATTCTCTTCTAGAGCCCCATATCTGTCCGCACCTTGGATAGCTTCTCGTACCCAAGCAGGTTTCCTCTTATGAGGATTCTTCTTTGGAGGTGGATCTATAGGTTCTTGAGGTTCTTCAAATTCTTGATCTTCTTCTTGAGCTTCTTCATTCATGGTTGTATCATGAATTCTGGGTGGTTCTGTTTCTACAGGTTCTTCAGTAGGTCTCTTTCTGGATTTGTTGTAAGCTGAGTCTTCATCAAATGTCACATCCCTTTTGATGTCGATCTTCTTGAATCCTGGGAAGTATATTTTGTAAGCCTTTGAGCTTTTAGAGTATCCCACAAATATACCCTTCTTTCCTAAAGGATCTAATTTAGTCTTCTTCTCTTTTGGAATGTGTATGTACACTGGATAGCCAAATATTCTGAGATGGATGACTTCTGGTTTCTTATTGGAGAATACTTCTTCGGGAGTCTTGTTCTCAAGTACTCTGTGTGGAGTATGGTTCTATACATATACCGCTCTTCTGGAAACTTCTACCCAAAGATGCATAGGAAGATCTTGATAATGAAGCATAGCTCTTGTAGCTTCCATGATAGTTCTGTTCTTCCTTTCTTCAATCCCATTTTGTTGTGGATTATAAGGAGTGGACAACTCCCTCTTAATCCCCGAGTCTTTGCATAACTCTTTAAATTCATTTGATGTGAGTTCTTCACCATTATTTGATCGAAAGGTCTTGATCTTCTTTTGTATGTAATTCTCGATCAAGGATTTGAATCCCTTGAACTTGATGAATACTTCATCTTTGTTCTTCATGAAGTAATTCCATGTCTTCCTAAAAAAGTCATCAATAGAAGAAACATAATATACATACCTGCTTAGTGAGCTTGATGACATCGGACTGCATACATCAGAGTGGATGATTTCCAAGATTCCTTTTGCTTTGCTTTCACTTCTTGGAAATGTCTTCTTTGTATTCTTTCCTTTCACACATCCTTTGCAGACCCCATCATGTTTTGCTTGAATTTTTGGAAGAACTTCAACAACTTTGCTTGCAAGTGGTAGTGCTATATAATGCACATGCACAAGCCTTCTATGCCAAAGTTCATTTGGCTCTACTATGTCATGGACCAAGGCTTGTTCTGGATGGCCCTTTAATTTGTATAGACCTCCTTCTTGTTCCCCAATTACTACTGCATCATTAATAGTCTTTCTCTTTGGCCACATGATAACATGGCCATCTATAAATGCAACCCTCATGCCTTTTGCATCTAATGCAGATATGGAGAGAAGGTTCTTCTTAAGTCCTGGTACAAACAATACATCTTGCATCTTCATAGACTTTCTAGAGTCTAGCTTATAGGAGGATTCCCCACTACCTTTTATTGGATATTGGTAGTCATCTCCGAGTTTCATCTTGTGAGGTGATTCATGTTCTGAAAGTTTTACAAAGGACTCTTTGAATCTTGTCATATGTTTGGAAGCCCCATTGTCTATAAGCCAATCATTGCTTCCATGAGTAATGTTTCCCATGAGAGCATAAATCAAGACATATTCTTCATCACTTGAAGAGTCTTCACTTTCATATCTAGTTCTCTTCTTGGATGGTTCATCATCCTCTGTAGCATGAGCATGATGTCTTCTCTTGTTTCCCTTTCTCTTATTTTGTCTTTTAGGACAATATTTTGCAAAGTGTCCTACTTCATCACATGTATAACATATGCTTCTAGACTATTCTTTTCTAGAGTTAGTTTCAAAGAAATGCTTACCTTTGGAGTGATGAGAAATTATTTTGCTTTTCTTAGAATGAACTGTGAGGGATTGATCTTCACTTCCCATCTTTTCTTCTCTAGCTACTATCCGAGATTATTCTTGAGAGAATTCTTCCCATAGTCTCCTGATCTTGACTAACTTCTTTCTGGCACATATCCCTTGAATAAAGGAGTCCCATGATCTAGGGAGACCATTCAAAGTGGTCATCACAATATTTGCATTCTCCACTTCTTCATCTACTGCTTCTAGCTGTTCCTTGGTCTAAGAGACCCTTGTAAAGTAATACTAGATGGTCTCAGCATTCTGGATCTTTACATTCTTCATTTGGTTTCTCAGAGCCATCTTCTGTTTTATGTTCTTCCCTTCAAACGATTTGGTTGGGGAATCAAACATAGCTTTAGGTGTCTTTAGGGAGGACACCTGTGGTATGAGGTGATCCTTGATTGAATCAACAATGATCCTCTTTTACATAACCAACTTCTTCTTGTGTAAGGCCTTAGCCTCATCTACCTCTGAAACTGGAACCTCCTCATTGATATAGGAATCCAACTCATTTTCTTCCAGGACTAGGGATATCCTATACTTCCAGGCTCGAAAGTTATCAGCTCCCTCAAGCTTTTCATCAAGCTTGGTATGATGAGACATCTTAACTGAGAACCTAAAATGGAAATACAAAATATTTATATCTCACCAGTTCAAGATATCGGATCTAGATTTGGAGCTGAAATTCTGTAGTGCTGGTTTAGGAGCAGATTAGGGTTTTGCTTTTCCAGAGTTCTGTGCAACCAAATGATTTGATCTTGATCCCTAACTTTGATTTTTAGGAGTAGATCAATCCATGTGTGGGCTCACTAAAAAATTCCAATTCTGTGGAAAGCCGTAATTTCTGGCAGTAGTGTTGGGTCCAAAACTGAAAAACCTCAGAATTGGATTCTGCTTCGCCAGAATAATGCACCCTAAGGAGGAGAGTTATTCCAACCTTATTTTGCTGAAAATATGTGGAGACAAATCCAAAAATTAGGAAGCCCTAGTTCCCACAGCTGCACAGTGTCTTCTTCTTAGGTTAGCTGTGATACCATGTTATATTTTATCATTTAAGCTAGCATTATGTTAGGATCTTTAACTGAGAGAATAACAAGTACAACAATAAAACACAAGAGACAATGAACACAGTGTTTTTCCTTAGGGAAACATTAAATAGAGAAAACCCCGCAACTACCTTAGAGATAGAATCAATACCAGAAGTAAAACCCCAAAACAGTAAGATGATCTCCCGACCACAGTAACCTCTTTCTTCCTTGCCACAGTGTCTTCTTCTTCCTCAGCTATGCGCTACAACTGAGTGTGAATGAGTGTGTGCTAAATAGAGAGTCTAGCTCTCTATTTATATTAATTCTTGACATGAATAAACCATACGAGGGTCAACTTCTCTAGGAGAGTCTAATAACCCTATTGCCTCGAAACTGCGGGGACTTTTACCCTTGATCAATAGGAGGGTTACCCACAATAAATTGACATGACTTGTTTACATTATAGAACCTCCCGATAGGAACATCAGAGGATGACATGAAGTACATTACAAATACATCCCGGAATAAACATCGGGTTACAATACATAAGAAATACAAGTGACTACATTCCAAAGTTACATATACATCAACATTCAACAATACTTGTATCAATACACAGTAAGAAAATATTCAACATTCACATAAACATTCAATATCATTCAATCATTCAACACAGGAAATAATGTGGAAACCCATCTGGGAAAAACCACCAAGGTGCTCTTCATCTGGCATGAGAAATATATGTAGCACCTTGTAGCCTGCAACTTGCAAACTGTTCTTAAGATATGTCTTTCTAACTCAATATTATTGCTCTCATGCTCTCTGGTTTATTGCTTCTATATACTCCTACTGATCTGCACATAGCCTAAATTGACTCTTCTACTTTACTGGCGGTATGCACACAAAACTGCAAGATCCGCAACTCAACAACCTTCTACTTCTACCAGACTCTTCTCTAAGTCAACTACTAAATCTAACTGAATCCAACCTTATATCATCTACTAACTACCAACTGAACCCTTATACAAAGCTGGTTCCTCCTATTTATACTATTTTTAGACCACACATGGCCAATTGAGTACTACTCAGTTATTACATACTCAAAATGGTTACAAAATATCTCTGTTCCAATAAATGCCAGCCCATACCTAGCCACAAAAGTCCTGCATGCATTAACCACAGTCTTAACTAGCCGCGGTAATGCCCTTCAGCTTATCTGTCTAGTCATAACTAGCCACAAAAATATCCTTCCATCTTCCGTCGGTTCGTCCTTCAATTGTCTTCCTTGTGTTCCGCTCGCTCAGCATTAACTCTTGTACCTGCCTCTTCCACTGACTTGGATCTGATTTCCTTGTCGCAGATTTCTCTACTCTGTGCTTCCTTTCCTACCTTTCTCTGTCGCGTGCATGTTTTATCTTTCTGTGTCAGTCCATTTGCTTTCTTATTGACATGATTTTCCCTTGTCACGCGCACACTTTTCCTTCCTTACTTGCGCGTCTCATTCTTCCTTCTTCACTTTTCCTAGCCCGACATCCCCCCAACAATCACATGTGGCTCATCCCGAGCCACTAAGAAAAAATAGATATTTTCACTAAATTGTGTCTTCTTACGACTTAAGCCTTCATCTCAGGCTCCGACCCAAGCTACGTGGGAGGACCAACCTTGTCCTGGAATTCCTTCAAAATCTATTACACTCTAGCAACTTCCGCTATGACTTTCTCTGCCTGTGTGGCCAACTTCTCTACGTGGTTAGAACTGATATGTTCTAATGGTCTTGCTTCTAGTGATTCTGCCATATGTTGAAGCTTCTGCTACACCTACTGAATAAGGCCTATGAGCCGCACTACTTCTGATTGGTGTGATTCCACTTCTGCCTCCCTAGTCTGCTCGTAGTCACAGATAGATTGGACTTCCTGTTGTAGTTGCTTGATATTAGCCATCTTCACAACGTTTTCTTGAAATGACAGCTTCTCATATCTTCCTTTGCCACGTTGATTTTCTCGTTAGCTTTCCTCGTGCTTGCCCTAATTTTTTTTGTAGTCTCATCTTCCAGAAGCGCTTCCCATATCGTGGAAACATCTTCAACTGCCTTCTTGTCCTCCCATAGGTTCTGGTATTTTGCGCCTAGGCAAGGCAGTGGGACATCCATTGGCTCGTAATTTGGTGGGTTGGTCTACAAGGTGAATGATATCAGTATGAGCAGCTAGGAGTAGTGAAACTTATATTTCAATTCCTCCTGCACTTGGTCTGCGTCGTCGATTAGTTCATTCAGTAAGAATTGCGACTAGTTGAAAGTCACACCTTGTGAACATAGCTCGGCTATCAGTGGTACATTCATTGGGCCTCATCTTGTGCAACAGCTTGCATTAGAAGAAATTTAAACTCAAAATGGGCCTCCTAAGGAAAATTAATAAAATAATAGTTAAAATAATAAAATAATATTTATTAATTTTGGAGGAATAAAAGAAAAAACCACTTTTGTGTTCATATTTTCGACATATCTCCCTGTATTTTTACACAAATTTTGATTAGGAGAGCTCATTGGATGAATAACTAAATTCTGCATCCAATGAGTACCTACTTGGCATACTTTTGATGGGCCCCGCTACCTCAAAAACAAGAAATAACTGAAAAAACATGATGATGACATCATCATCATATTTTTTCAGGTATTTCTTATTTTTGGGGTAGTGGTGCCCATAAAAAGTATGCCGAGTGGGTGCTCATTGGATGTGGAATTTAATTCCGCATCCAACGACCTCTCCTGATTGAAATTTGAGTAAAAACATAGGGAGATATGTCGAAAATACGAACGAAAAAAGTAGTTTTTTTTATGATACCTATCCCCAAATTTATATTAAAAAAGTGTTTAAGACGTGCTCCCTTTTTGAATTTTAAAGCATTTTGATTGGTTAATACATGATGACATGGAATTTGTATTATTTTTGGAAGGCCCATTTTAAATTGAAATTTCCTCTAATGCACAATAGGATCCTTGTGGCGAACTGCATGTCGACTTCTTCGATCTGGGGAATGGAGAATCCCCTTCCTGCGTGTTGCAGACTATACTTTAGCTTCATTTTGGTGGTATCCTTGCCTTGACGCAAATATGGTGCATGGTCATTTCCTTTCTTTGGTAGTCCTGTGATCGATGAAATCAACCTGACGTCGACCGAGTATGGTTTAATCGAGCCACATACACCCTATGTGGAAGCATACCAGGAGTTGTTTCACATATGTGTTGGCCTACGTACTATGACCAAAGTGGGGCATGAATGTCAATTTTATCAATCCTGCTTGCTCGACGGTGGTATCCCACTTCATTGGATTTAGGAGCTCGATATCTCTCTGTCTAGCTTCAACCATGATCATGCAGTTCTTTGTTTCCAACCCCAGCTGCAAGAGAGTATCATAATCCTCAAATACCAACTTGGTGAGATTTGGAATTATGTCCATCAGTAGGGGTACATGCTCAGGGATTCGGGGTGCTACTAAAGATGTGTGCGCTTTTGTGGGAAGCACCACTGGTTCTACCTTGGCTCTCCTTGGCTGGACATAGTGCGGGAAGTTTTTTTCACTTTCCTCCGCATCATGGTCTCTGTGAGGTGGGGAGTCCTCTTCCATAAGCTCTTCCTTGAGGACATACTCTTGCATGGGTGCTTTCCCAGCATCGTTCACAATGACCTTGGCCTTGCATTTCCTAGATAGTGGTGGCCCGAACGGCTTTCCTGCCGCTCTCTCCCTAGCCTATCTTGGCTCCATGACATCTCGTATAGGTGTAGTGGGTGGGTTTTGAATAGGGTTCAACATAGGGCTGAAACCAGGGTGTTGAACAAGGCCCGGAGTAGGCACAAGTTGCTTTCTCGTTCATGCCATCGGGTCAAGTTCTGGTTCTCGCTCTAGTTGTTTTACTTCGAGTGATTGAATCTGTTCCTCAATTGGACATCCCAGATTAACAGTTATGTCAGATAGCTCAATTGCACTGAAAATATCTATTACCATGGGTGTCGGCTTTCACTATGTGACAGGCTTCGGCTCTGGTTCTCTTGGCTCTCTGTGTGTGCGTAAAATAATGCTTGATGGTGAAGCCTTGTATTTATACTCACTTATGCGTCTTGCAGTCATCATGCGATGGGAGGTCAAGTTCTAATCAACACATAGCATTCTCAACCAACACGCTCCTCCATTAACTCGGTTTCTCGAGTACTATGTTATACCTATTAGAATAGTTTATGGCAACTATGTCGAGGACAACTAATGGGACCAAAAAGTACGATGTCATTCTCCTCATATCTCATCGAATTAATGGTGCTTAGTTGTCATAACCGCCTCAATATTCACCATATATTTGCACTTTAATGTCGGTCAATCTGTCATTTCCAATTTTTCCAGCACTTTCCACCTTTTCCTGTGCTATGCGCTTTTTCCTGCACTTTTAGCTGGTTCTGCTGCAGACGTGTGACATAATAATTTATGCTTTTTTGCTTTTTCCCACTTTTTTTTCACATGCAGCGTGATTCTAGCCAGGGATGTTATGACTATCATGGTATGGTTTCAAGTGGCTTCCATTCACCATACCAATGACATAAGTTCCATCTATTCTCTACAGTTTTACTGCACTTGCATTAGTGATGTGTGTGATAGCATATGGCCCTAGACAATGTGTCTTTAGCTTACCTGGATGTTTGAAAAATTTGATGTCATACAGCAACACAAGTCCTCCGAATTTGAATGGTTTAACCTGAATGTGGTGATCATGCCATGCCTTTTGGCTCTGCTTCTCGACATTATGATGAAATCTTGCGACGAAGTGTTCCTCTTCCATCTGAATGAGCTACGACAACCTCTGTTCGACAGCATCTCCTTCGGTCATCTCCATCAGCATAGGAATCCATAGACTCGGCATGATATACTCCATTGGCACAACAAATTCCTGTCCATATTACAATCTAAATGGGGTGTTCCCTATTAGTCACTTGCAAGTTGTGCGGTACGCCCATAGCACAACTGATACTTTCTGATCCCAGTCATCTCGATGCACATTGCATACCTTAGTCAATGCATTCTCCAGAATCTCGTTGAAAGATTCGATCGTTCAATTTTCTTGAGGATGATAGGGTGTGTCTTCTTATGCTAGATCTAGAACTCTGCACTAAGCCCAACAATCATTTTTTTAACAAAATTCGTACCTTGGTCATTGAGTAGAATTTCCAGGTATTCAAATCTAGTCACCACATTTTCAAATAAAAAATTCGTCGCAGTCGCAGCGGTGCAATATTTAACAGGAACAACTTCAGCACATCAGGTTAAATAGGTTGTCATAGTAATAATGTAGCACGCCCTAGTCCTTTTCCCTAGAGGACTGATCGGACCTACAAAATCAACAACCCATTTGTTAAAGGTTTGCAGCTTTATCTATGGTGCAAGTGGAATTTCGTCGTGGCGCGATGGTTTCCCTATTCTCTGGAAGATATCACACCATCTGCATAAGTGTATAGTATCCATGTGTATGGTTGGCCACAATAGTCCTACCTGCAATATCTTGCGCATAGTTTCTTTTTCGGTGTAGTGTCCTCCTGCGACACCAGCATTTGCTTCGCTCATGACCCAAGGTCATTCATAATAAAAAACACAACGATGCAGTATTTCATTCGCGCCTATCTTATAGAGGTGTCCAGCAATCAATGGGAAGTCCGTAGCTCTGACAACCAAGTATTTTTCTAATTAATAGAGAACCCTGGAGGCACATATCTGGTACTTAAAAAGTGGATAATTACGTTGAATTCCTTGTTCTGATCTTCCATCATAGTGACTGCAAATAGTTGCGTGCCAGGAAAATTATCTTCTAGGTCAGTTGGCTCTTCACCACTTTATATCTGTGATAGGTGGCCTGCCCCAACATTCAGTCAACTAGGTTTAACTATGACCTCAAATTCAAATTCTTGAAATAGGAGAATCCATCGACAGATATTCCCCCCCAGCACTGGCTTGTTGACTAGGTATTTAAATGCTGAATGATTGCTGTACATCTGAAAATGTCCACCCAACAAGTAGTGTCGAAACTTCTGAAGCACATAGACCATAGCAAGGCCTTCTCTTTCTATCGTTGTGTATTTCTTTTCAACCGTTGACAATTTTCTGCTATAAAAAGCAATAGGGTGGTCAAATGCACCCTCTTCTAGTTGTGTCAGGACTATGCTGAGCACGAGAGACGATGCATCAAAATGAACATGGAACTCCTTCTTCCAGTCAGGGAACACAAGTATTGGTGCAATGGCCATCTTATTCTTTAATTTGTCCAAGCTTTCCTAGTAAGCTGGTGTCCATTGAAACTTTGCATCTTTCTTCAGTAGTTTCTCCATAGGTGTAGTGATCTCTGCATACCATTTGATGAAATTCCTATAGTAGCCTGTATGCCCTAGCATGGACATGAGTTGCATAACTGATGTAGGTTGTGGTAAGTCAAGAATGATCGCAACTTTTGCTGGGTCGACCAAAATACCATCGCGACATATGATGTGACCTAACAGCACACCAAATGGTGCGCAAAATATACATTTCTTAGAATTAAGCGTGATATGATACTGGTGACAGTGGGCCAGCATCATGCATAGACTCTCAATATGGTCTCTTACTAGAAAAAACACAGTCCAATCATAAAAGTAGACCCCAAGAAGTTTATGAATAAAATATTTAAAAGCAGAGGCTACTATTCTAGAAAAAATAGAAAGTGCATTCTTAAGTCCAAAGGGTATTACCGTATACTAGTAGCATCCCCATTATGTGATGAAGGTCATTTTGTGGTGATACTCCTTCACGATTCTAACTTGATGATAGCTAGAGAAGCCATCGGTGAATGAATACATCTCTTCTCCTCCGACGCTTTCATGTACTTCATCTATAAATGGTGTTGGGAGTGGATTGTGCAGGCATGCATCGTTCAACTTCCTCAGGTCGAAACAGATCCTCACTTCGCCTGTTGTTTTCTTATCTTGTATCACTATAGGGATGATCCACCCTGATTCCTCAACAGGTTCAATGATTCCTGCATCAAGCATGCAATCCAATTATGCTTTTAACTTCTCTTTATATCTTGGATTCAGTCTATACGGACGCTGTTTATCAGGTTTAGCATTTGGTCACAGGGGTATTTTCATCTCCCCTAGGTTGTCGACTATTCCCTTCATCTTTGAGAAATTGGTAGGGAATAGATCCTGATACTCATGCAGAAAGTTTGTGATCTTCGCGTTTGTCTCTTCATCCCAATAATCCCATATATTGGAAAACTTTGGGTTCTCTGTTGACCCAATGTTTACTTTCTTGATTTTCAATGACATAAGGAATTGGTCACTTGAAATACCACTTCCTTCCACTGTCCAAGTACCCTTTGATTCCTGTAGTTTTATGTTAGTCGGATCATCATCTAGGTGTTGGAAAGGGTTTGGGTAAGTGAGTTGTGTAGCACCTCGGGGGTTGTGCAAGCTCTCACGACACCACGCAGGACCAAATCCACACGATAGATGGAAGAATAACCATTTTTGGAATTTCCTATGCAATTTTGTACCGTTTGACCACAATTTGTGGATATAGGTCACTATTTTGTTAGAAGATAGTTAGAAGTGGACCTTGGATGTAAAGGCGCAAGCCTATATATAGAATTAGAATTGCAAATGTAGGAGAATCAGGGATGAGAGGAGAGATATCATATCATCAAATTATTGTGTAGCATCATAGAGGTGAAAGATCAATTGATCAGTCTATTTTTGCGATCTATTTTGTGATCTTGTCACTTCATTTTGTTCTTAAGTAGTTTTGGCTCTACCTGTGTCGACCAACTCTTGAATATTGGGTTGTGATCATCCTCCTGCTGTGGAGAAGTAATGTATGGTGTGGATCTATTGCGCAGAAGTAATATGACATGAAGGATGTTTCCCTAAATTGATCTTGTCTCTAATTTCTTTTCTATCTTTATGTGCTGCGATGTCAATGATGAATGTTTACAGAATCTGTTATATGAATGAATGTTACCATTGTGATGAATAAGTAAATGATGCGACCTGCTAACGATCCTCTAGTTATGCTGATAGATCTGTGATGAATGCTATAGTTTTGATTAACTATCTTTGAAGGATCTGATGATTATACTGTTTAGTTGCTGATGCCCCACCCTCCCTTATTACTGCCGAAAACTTGGTTCCGATATCTCTCCCTCGACATCTCAGGTGAGACTTCATCCGCTCTACAGGTGTTTTCGGGAAGGGTCAAACCTGTCTAGGATGGTGCTCAGGGAGATCATGTTGGTTGGGCATCGAAAGAGTTGGAACCCTTGTCGATGAGGGTTTGTTGGTGGGTTTCACCAACAAATAGCTCTCCCTTGACATATTGGGTGAGACTTCATCTGCTTTGCGGGTGTTGTGGGGCAGGTCAAACCTGTTTGGGCCAGTGCTCAGGGAGATCGCGCTAGTTGGGGATAGAGTGGGAACCCCTGTTAATGAGGATTTTTTGGTGGGTTTCACCAAAAAATGGTTCTGTTGTCGAGACCTCATTACAACTGAAGGGAGGATATGTTGTGGCATCCAAATAAACTGGAGATCGAATATTGGTTTGACCTAAAGCTGCGAGAGTTTGCTGAAGCAGAGAATCATAATCCAAAATTGTCAACAAACGATTGGTTGAATAGATATATCTACGACGGTGCCTATGAATGGTTCTTCTGTGAATGTCCAATCTGACTGTATGAGTGGCTCACGTAGTTCACTTATAAGAAGAACAACCATCAAGGAGGGGAGCTGACATCCTAGACCCCTGAACTGATCCATGAGTTGCGAGAAACCAACAATAAGGCATCATGAGTTGTCGAAGTATGGCTGGATAGTATTCTGGAAGGATACATCACTGAGTTTGCAGTCGATACCAATAAGTCATACAGCGAGATAGAAAGAGAGCTCTTCAATGGACCACGAGGTATGTTCTTGCTGTATTTACATTTATCTATTAAGATGCTTGTCTGTGAGAAGGGTATTCTGAAAATGCACCTTGAGTAGTGGAACTCTAGTGTGCGGAGGCTGTGGACACTACGATGAAAGGGGGAGGAAAATGGAAAGATAAGGGGTAGATGGGTATGAGTTCTAATGAGACTGTGAGGGTTTCCAAGGAAACAAGTGGTTGTACGGGAAGGTCCTGCTACGATCGGAGATGCAAGGCCGCGAAGAAAAACCACATGAGACGAAGCAAACCTATAGTGATGATGAGGATGACTAGACCCAGGCTACCCCTAGGGTAGCAGAGGGCTTGAACTCCAGCAGTAACGTGTCCACACCTCTATGCAATACTCCACCAACAGGTAGAAAAGTGCATTCTATGTCGACTTGTCCGACGTGCTAGCAACAGTCTAGTAGTAGAGCACCATTTGGAGGAAGAAGGCCCAGAATGGTGGGCGATGAGATGAAGCTACCAATGTTCCATGGAAATGGGACTGATAACCCAGAAAAATACTGGTTCTTGTGTGAAGTAGTCTGGACTACCAGACAGATTGTGGACAATGATATCAAGAAAATCTAGTTGGAAACCACCCTCAGGGTCTGTGTGCTTGACTGGTACATGAGATTCATGCAGGTTCCTCATGGAACCGTGGCAAAAACATTGAATGAGGTCCAGGAAGGGATATTCAAGGAATTTAGGAAACCCAAATCTGAGGCCCAGTATATTACATAACTCAAAGAGATCAAGCAGTTTTTGAATGAAACTGTTAGGGATTTCAATCAATGGTTTAAGACGTTGATGGCTCGAGTTAGCTTCAAAATTTGTAATGTTCAGCATAAGGAGTGGTTCATCATTGCGCTGGTCTCACACATTAGATAACCATTAATGTAGAAAAATATCGTGACATAGAGTGAGGCCCTGGAGATTGCGATGAAGTTAGAAGCATTGCTGATTGGGGAGACTGTAGTTGGCATGAACTAGATTCAGGAGCAGCTAGCAAATTTGACACTCCAGTTGCAAGATATCAAGAAGGAAAAGGAAGAGCATGATGGACTTTGGTGCACATAGTGTCATGTGGATGGACACACCAAGGACACCTGTTCGAATTTTTGAAATTATCTACTCCCTGGAGCACCAAAACCCTTGAGTTGCACTAGTGTGCCATGGTGCCACGTATGTCAGGTATATGGTCATCGACACAAAAAATGTAGCCACATGCAAAACATGGTTACAAAGGCATAAATTTTGTATTACAGCTTTTGTCGCTCAGTGGGGCACAAGGAAAAAGACTACCGAGCTTATGACTTGTTTCAAGAGAAAACATATGATTCATACCTTATGAAGGGTGAGGATCCCCATGTGATCTAGTAGTCATAGATTTGGCCATAGATGGTGCAACAAACATCCCAGGTGTAGTATACACCACCTCCTCCAATGCAGTTTATTCCGTTGTAGTCGCAGTTTGCATCGCAGCCGTAGTTTGTGGCACAACCGCCGTTTGCACCGAAACCACAGTAGAATCAATTACCGATCACTCACCCTCAACCACAGTATGTTAAGGAAACACACTACATTCAACAGCAACTGAATCCCCTGCAGTAGCTAGCCCAACCACAATATCAGCAAGGAGCTCAACCATAGTACTAGCGGTAAGGAGGATTCCGAGGAGGATTTAGGGGACGAGGAGGAGGCTTCAGATGAGGGGGAGGACGAGGTTGAGAATCAATCTAGTGTTATACCTATGGAGTATTTGGGGACTACCAAAGGGAGTTTCCTCATGTGCAATGTACATACTGTGCAGCAAGCGAGCATAATGTTGAAAATTTCCCTCAGTTGATCACGAAGTGGCAGGCTGGGAACATCCCTCAGTTACATAACTAGTTCCAAAACCAAAACCAAGTACAAAACCAGCAATTGTTGCAGAATAAGACTCAGATCCTGCTACAGACTTAGCCTATGAACCCTCCAACATATCAAAATCCACCCTTGAACCAAGATCAAAACCAGAATCAAGGACCGACAGTTGCGACTATCCTAGTAGAGCCTAAAGCCCATGCTATCGATGTTGCTATCGTCACTCATGCAAGTGCGACGACTGGCGAAGATGGACCCCATAAATAAGTTGGTTTTTTGGGAAGAAAAAGGAAGCATTTGATATTGCGACAGAGAAGGATACCTTCTTTGAGGCCAAGCATGAAATCGAGAGAAATATGGGTAAGTCACCTGTTGTTGAAATGCCATTTGTTTTTGATCCTCTGTAGACGCAGGACCATCACGACAACATGTTACCTTGCAATAGTTTTTTGAGAGTTGTTTATCGCTAGCTAGAGATCCTGAGGCTTTTGTTGAGATTGAGCAATTGTTATACCATCGGAATAAGGCACTGAAGGATTATGCAGTAAATTCCCTCCAGAAGAGAAAGACAAGTAAGGAGATGAGAATGAACATCCAGATCGAGGACTATGAAGTTGACTCAGTTATTCTGGATCTTGGGTCAAATGTGAATATTTTGACCAAGTATACTTGGAAACTGATGGGAAAACCAACGTTGTGATGGTCCCTTATACAACTGCAACTCGCAAATTAGTCCAAAGTTTAGCCTATTGGCCGGGTCTCCAACCTGGTCTTCGATGTCGAAGGTATGAATACATATGATGATTTTGATGTGATTGAAGTAGTTGAACATGGAGGCTCTTATCCAGTGCTACTGGGGATTGGATGGGCCAATGATAGCATGGAAGTTACCAATTTCAAGAAGCGGGTTATGACATTCGAAAACCAAGATATCAGGGTCATTGCTCCCATGGACCCTCATGAAGGACACCGGTATATTGAACCTATCAAGGATGAAGTTGGTAGAGGCTGGGATCATGCCTACAATATCTCCAAAGACTATATCCACCCTATCGCTAATGACGAACTTGGATGGCGTAGCACTAGCTCTACGTCCTCTGATTCTGATGATGCTTTAGAAAATTGGAAAAATCGGCTGCATGAGGTGTCTTTTAGAAAGTGTGGACTGGTCACGTAATCCCTATGTCACGTTGCGACTAATATTATTGAGTTTCCAATCTATGAGGGGCTGCCAGAGTTTTCAGGATTCCTTAAAGAGTTTGAAGCAAAAGTGTTTGAACCACAGAGGTTGTTGGGACTGGAAGAAGCATTGAAGACCACCCTAGCATGTTGGTGGGCGACTCACAAGCAGATAATTCATGAATGGGCACGGTGTCGACGATTGATGATGGTGCGCTTTAGTGATCCAGAGATCTATCACTTTGGGAGATATGATGGGAAGAACAACCCCACTGGTCATTTGATGGATTGTCAGGCCTTGTGGGCGTCGTGACCCAAGGATGAGTGGGTCCATGATTTTTTTAATACTTTGGACAAGATGCCTAGATCCTAGTATGTAGCAGCAGAACTATGCAGAACCATAACTACATGGGAGGAGCTGTTGATTTTATTTTTGCAGAATTTTTGTTTATGGGATGCTAATCCTGAGGTCCACAATGCACTCCAACTCATTCGCGATGTAGTATTGAAGGTTGTCCTAGTTGCATACCCTGTAGATCTACATGCACCGTGTCATATGCAATCCATGATGACATGTTACAATCTATTTTGGTGAACCTGAAGATGATGATGACATGCAAAATGTCAATATTCTAGAATTAGAAGGAAGTCGCGATGTTGCAGCACTAGATATACCAACTGACCCCATGAGTCAGCCACTGAATATCAGAAAGCTTAATATTGGGATGGAAGAGAACCTAAAGTTTTATAATATTGGGGGATATTGGGATGATGAGACAATGGCATGGATCACAGATCTGCTGCATTAGTTCCAGAATATCTTTCCGACATGGTTCTCAGAAATGAAAGGGATATTATGGGATCTAGGGGAGATGAAAATCCCGTTGGAACCAGATGCGGAACCTATGAGACAAAGACCATATCGACTGAACCTGTGATACAAAGAACATGTTAAGGCTGAGCTTGACTTGATGTTGGACATCGAAATCATCGAGCCTGTCGAAGAATCAGAATGGATAATCGTTATGGTGGTTCAGGACAAGAAGACTGGAGAGGTTCGCATTTGTGTCGACTTGAGAAAGATGAACGATGCCTTCCTACATGATCCTTTTCCAACTCCCTTTACAGATGAGGTCCTTGAAGGGGTAGGCGATCATGAGATGTACTCTTTCATAGATGGCTTTTCGGGGTATCACCAGATCCGAATTGCAAAGGAAGATCGGCATAAGACCACATTTGTCACTGAATGGGGTTGTTTTCAATATACAGTCATGCCCTTTGGATTGAAGAATGCACTAGGGATATTTTCTCGGGTGGTTGTTGCTGCGTTCAAAGATTTCATTCAAAATTTCCTGAAGGTATAAATGGATGAATTGACAGTTTATGGTCTAGTTAAGGATCATTTAGAAAACCTACGATTGATACTGGAAATATGTTGACAACATCAAATTGCACTGAATTCAAAGAAGTGCATTTTTTGTGTGCCATTCGAAATGCTATTAGGGCACATATGCAAGTAAGGGCTGTTGGTCGACCCTATGAAGATTGTGCTTATCCTTATCCTGCCACCACCGACAAATGTGAATATGCTTCATGAGACACTGGGACACATAGGGTACTATCGCAAGTTCATCAAAGTATATGCTGCGATCACTGCCCCTATGGAGAATCTATTAAAGAAGGATGCCACATTTGAGTGGAGTTAAGAGTTTCAGGGAAGCATCGACAAAATGAAGGAAAATATGGCATCGGCGCCAATACTTGTATTCCCTGACTGGAACAAGGAATTCCGCATCCATGTTGATGCCTATCCTGTGGCACTGGGAGTAGTACTTGCACAACCAGGAGAGGGCGACCTAGATCATTTGATCGCATCTGTGAGTAGGAAACTGTCTTTTGTTGAAAGGAACTACACAACCACTGAGAGAGAGGGCTTGGCCATGGTTTATGCACTGCAAAAGTTTAGGCACTATCTATTGGGTGGTCACTTCAAAATGTTCATGGACCATTCCGCTTTGCAATATTTGGTCAATAAGCCCATGTTGGGGGGAAGATATGTCAATGGCTGCTCCTTTTCTAGGAATTTGACTTTGAGATAATTGTGAAGCTAGGACGATTGATTGTTGGTACTGATCATCTATCCTGCATCAAGATTGGAGAAGAACCTACCAATATTGATGATAGATTTCCTGATGCACAGCTATTCTAGGTAGAGATCACAGAAGACCATTATGCTCCAATCATTCATTTCTTGGCAACTAGAGTTTCCCTAGAGAACCTATCGACCAGTTAGAAGAAGCAGCTGGTAGTGAAGGCTTCGGATTTCCAGCTGATTGCTAGGAAATTATATAAACATGGACCAGAAGAAATCTTGCAATGATGCATATTACCGCATGAGCAAGGACCTATTCTAGCAGAGGCGCATGAAGGGATCGTGAGAGGCCACTATGGAGGAAGGGCTACTACACATAAGGTGCTGCATGTTGGGCTATGATGGCCTACTTTACATAATGATGTGGCAGATTATGCATGGAGTTACAATGTCTGTTAGCCTGTTAGAAAACCATCACGATGGGATGAGATGCCGCTTGTGCCATAGGTAACCCTACAACCTTTTGATAAATGGGCCATGGATTTTGTGGGTCCAATTAATCCACTAGGAAAGAGGACTGGTACATGGTACATCATTACGACAACTGACTATCTGATGAGGTGGGTGAAGGCTATGCCAGTTGTGGACTGCACCACTACGATGGCAATAAAGTTCATATTCGAGAATATTGTGACATGGTTTGGATGTCCCATGATATTGATGAGTGACCAGGGTAGTCACTTTATCAATCGAATGGTGAGAGCACTAACCAAGGAGTTACAGGTGCAGCATAAGAAAAGCACACCATACCATCTACAGACGAAATATTGGAAACTGCGCTTACAAAGGTATGTAATGCTAATTGCGACAACTGGTATTTGAGAATTCCAGTCGTACTATGGGAATATCGCACCACTTGTAAAAGGCTGATGGGACAGACACCGTTTAAATTGGTATATGGGTAAGAGGAAGTCATGCCTATGTAATACATTGTTCCTAGTTTGCGTATTGTTGCTGCAACTGACATGGATGATGCAGAAGCACTAGAGGAGTGCATCGCACAGTTGATCTAGCTTGAAGAGGACTACTTTATCACAGGATTCCACTAGTCCATCGAGAAGGATCGACAGAAGGCGTGGCATGATCACCACATTAAGAGCAACCAGTTTACATAGGGAGATTTGGTAATTTTACATGACAGTAAGTTCATGAAGCATCCCAGTAAGTTACAAATGCACTGGTTAGGCCTATATCTTGTTCATTCAATTAATTCTGGGGGTGCAGTTCAATTATAGCAATTAGATGGTACAGTGCAGCTGAAACTTGTGAATGGAAGCCGCTTGAAGCCTTATCAAACGGGGCCTAAGTCGCGCAATGCTTGAGGCACTGCACACGACTAAACAAAAAAAAAGGGGGGGTCCCAAAAAGGGGGGCATAGTGGGTTAAGGAGTTAGCATCGCATAGCTAGATAGCCATGTAGAATAGTTAAGAGGGGTTTGCGTGACAACAGAAGGCTATGTCGAAGGAAGAGGTTTATGGCAAGGCGGCTGGTCAAATGAAGGGGATATGACAGGAAAAGATGGTGTGTTCATAGGGTTGCCACCAAATAAAGGGACAGGGTTGCATGACAGGTAATAGTGGCTCGCATTATACAGAAAAATTGGTCACAGTGACCGAATGTCATGTCATCACGGCTATGAAATGTCAAGTCATAATGGTAGCCAAGGAAAGAAATGACGAAATGGTTAACGTCATCAGTTAATGATAGCATATATGAATGGTAGGGTGGTAGAATTGATGGTGTATTTAGAACATGTATGAAGGATCCCATTGTAATAATGCCTCGAGTAAGTCATGATGGCATCTATGTCAAACAGGGGTGTTCTAAGTTGAGGATCGGTAATTGTTTGCAACTCATTTAAGAAAGTACTGCACTAAGTTAAATTGCAGAATAGTTGGGTTGGGTTGTTAGAGGGACAGGTTGAAAGAGTAATATAGACCTCCCTGGATATTGGGCAGCCTGTGAGTGAGAATGTTGTCCCAATAGAGGTTGATGAACAAGTTATGAGTAAGCGAGTTAGTTTGACCGAGATAGAGGTATTTGGAAAAGTCATCCTTGGCTATGTTTCTCCCAATCAGTTTGAGGTGCCAACGCAGGCAACCACAAGGAATACGGATGGGACCAAAGTTCTTGCTGCACTTGATGAAGTCTGTAGGAACAGGGAAGCGGGTCCTTCAGGCAGCGCTGGATGAGCCTGGAAGGACCAAGTGGGAATATGTGGACTGAGCCTTAATGTAAGGAAGGACCAAGTGGCCAAATATGGCCTAAAATAGCTTACACAGAAGGCCCAAGTGGACATAAGCTCGACTCTAGACTGGGCTGACAACAACTTTGCAAAGGGTGACAAAAACTGAAGAATGATGTGGTATTCGTCAAAGTTGGAGCATGATGTCCTCTCCCATTAGATATAAGTATAGAAGTTTGATTACATCCATTGTAGCAGATGTGCAGGAAGTGGTTGCGACCAGAACTACAAGTTGGCAATGCATATGTGATAGTTTCTGCTTTTCAGGATCAAGGAAGACACCATGGCCATCTGACATGGCTTGAGGACGAGCCACAAGACTGTGTTGGGGGCCTATTGGTAGGGGTTTGGGTAAGTGAGTTTCACAACACCTCAGAGGCTGTGCAAGCTCACACGACACCACATAGGACCAAATCCATGCGATATACGGAAGAATAACCTTTTTTGGAATTTATTATGCAGTTTTGTATCATTTGACCACAATTTGTGGATATAGGTCACTAGTTTGTTAGAAGTTTGTTAGAAGTTAGTTAGAAGTGGACCTTGGATGTAAAGGTGCAAGCCTATATATAGAATTAGAATTGCAATTGTAGGAGAATCAGGGATGAGAGGAGAGATATCGTATCATTGAATTATTGTGTAGCATCATAGAGGTGAAAGATCAATTGATTAGTCTGTTTTTGTGATCTGTTTTGTGATCTTGTCTCTTCATTTTTTTCTTGAGCAGTTTTGGCTCTGTCTGCGTCGACTAGCTATTGAATCTTGGGTTGTGATTAGTCTCCTACTGTGGAGAAGTATTGTATGGTGTGGATCTGCTACATAGAAGTAATATGACATGATGGATGTTTCCCTAAATTGATCTTGTCTCTTATTTATTTCCTGTCTTTATGTGCTGGGATGTCAATGATGAATGTTTACTGAATCTGTTATATGAATGAATGTTACTGATGCGTTGAATAAGTAAATAATGCGACCTGTTAACGATCCTCTAGTTATGCTGATAGAAATGTGATGAATGCTACAGTTCTGATTAACTGTCTTTGAAGGATCTGATGATTATATTGTTTAGTTGTTGATGCCCCACCCTCCCTTCTTACTGCTGGAAACTTGGTTCCGACATCTCTCCCTCAACATATCGGGTGAGACTTCATCCGCTCTGCATGTGTTTCTAGGTAGGGTCAAACCTGTCTGGGCCGATGCTTAGGGAGATTACGTTGTTTGGGAGTCGACATAGTGGGAACCGCTATCGATGAGGCTTTGTTGGTGGGTTTCACCAACATTGGGTATCCAGCTAAATTATAGCAATCCATCCATTGCTGAATGGTCGCATTGCACTGGTGATCATTAGCCTCCTTGACAGGTATTTCAGAAAATATCTTCTCCTTTATCATTTGAAGCACAACATCAACTGTAGGTTGCTCATTAGCAAATTCAAATGTCTATTTAAACTTCTTAGCAATCCCTTCCCAATTTTGGGTTCCTTGTCGCAACTCAATAGATGCATACCATGTTCTAGGTGTCATTTCTAGTGTATGAATGAAATGATGGACCCATTCTTGTCCTGGGTATTCTGCAAATATGGTGTGACACTGATTTATGTGCTTAACATGGCTTGAAAACACTGTGTATTTGTGGCTCATGGTGGTGAATTCTTCATTGAATCTGACTTCCATCAACCTTCTGCATTGTGTGTACCCCACCATCTAGCACGTGTAGCCAGCTTCAACACATGGTCTGATGCAGACAAGCGCTGCAACTCTATTACAAGTCCTTCAAACTCAGTTAGGAAGGTTGCAAGGTTAGGCAGTCCCTCATAGGTGGGTAGGTCACGTAGCTCGTTCTCAACCCATCGCACAGACCTTGTAACTTTGGCACACCTTCTCATAGAGACCTCATGTATCCTATTTTTCCAGTTCTCCAATGCCTCCCCTAAGTCATATGTGCAATATCTAGAACTCTTCCAACTCAGGTTTCCATCCACTGTTGGATTAATATAGTATTCTTGCATGGAAGTGACATTGTAGATCTGGTCGAGATAGTCACCCTGTCTGTCATTGTAGATAGGATTGGCATACCTCTCTCCTTCCAATGGATCAATGGGCGACACTACTCACATCTCATTATCCTCGAATGAGAGGATCCTTTTCTTGAAATTGATAATGGTTTGATTAGCTATGGCCCAATATATCCCTAACAATGCAGGATATGGATTCATGTCATCAACAATGTTAATGACTTCAAAGTCTTCAAACTTGTGCAACCCTTCAATGTTGACAAGGACTTGACTCAATCTATCAATTGGTAGAACCTTCACCTGATTTGTAAGTCGTAGCTAGACATGAGACCAATACAAGCACGTCTTTCCCATACTCCCAAGTTTGTCATGTCAATATATTGACATCAGAGCCCAAGTCTAAAATGATATAATCCCCTATCTGCAGAGTCATTCTTAACTCGCAACCAGTTTTGAATTTTTTGCTGACCTGGTTAACTTTATTTTAAGTCTACGGATCTACTGGTGTATCTTTTATCAGTGGTTGTAATTCTGTGATAGCACCTTTCTCTTGTATTAAGGATAAGCAAATTGACAGAAATGACTTGAGCTTACTAACCTTTTGTGGAGTCTTCTTTTGAAATATCTTCTAAAATCGTTCAAGAATCTCCCTGACTTCTTTTGATGTTGTCGGTTCCTTTGGATCCACAAACTCACATTGCACATCCATGAATACTTGCTTCTATTTCTAGAAATTGAATGGTACCTTCTTCTGTGTCACGGGTCATACCTACGACTGCAGTTGTTCTTGCTAGGTTTCTTGATTAGCTCCAATCGCAGAACCTCCTCGTGTTATGAAAACAACATTTATATCTCTTGGATCAATAGCAATCATCTGAACGTTCAAGTTTGGATTCAATTTTTTTGGTTTGAATGTTGCATAGGGTTAGGACCTGTGATGATTCTATCCTACCACTTTGCAATCAACTGGGGACATTGCTCCACAATATGGTCCTATCCCTTACAATATGAACATGTCTTTATAGGTTCTAGGAAATCTATAGCATAATGACCTGGTTGTCCACATTTATAGCATGTAACTTGACCTCTTCCTCTACCAAATCCTCCTCCTCCTCCTCCTCCTCTGCCTCTGAAGTTTCTGCCACCCCTTCCTTGAGGGTGTGGTTGTTGCAAGGGGTACTGATTTTGCTGATATTGTGGCTGATAGTGATTTTGATGCGCGTATGTTTTTTGTGGTGCATATTGAGGCTTATAGTGGTTTTGATACTGATTGGGTGGGAATTGCACAGGCTCATATGATGATTGCACTAGTTCAACCTGAGTCTGCCCCTCATTCTTCATTAAGTATGTGTCGACCGTCTTTTCCTTCAGGAGTTGGTATGCTCTACTATCCTTCTCTTCATGCCCTATTGACTTGCATGATTTACAGAATAGGTTTCCATGAGTGCTTATAATCTTTTGCAAGTATAAATAGTCCTTGTCATGATGTCCTCTTGTTTGGCATATGCGACACCAGGGTAGTGCATGTGCACTTAATGGGTTACACGCATCGGATGAGACGTAATTCATGAAGGTTGGACAATTCAACTTGGTGTGTCTGTCCATTCTACATTTCATGCACCATAAGTATTCATTGGCTTCCTTACCCTTCTTGATGTCCTCCAATTGTATCGTCAGGTTAGCTAACTGCGACTGAATCTGTACCATTCCTATAGCACCATCACCAACTGGCGAGGTGTCTAGCTTCATTTCCAATTCTAGTGCCACCATCTATGACTCAATATTTTGTTTCATAAATGGGCCTTAGATGTGTGGTAGCAGTGAAACAATTAACCACTCCTTATGCTAAACATCTGACATTTGGAAACATACCTTGGCCATCAAAGTCTTGAACCGTTGGTGAAAGTCCCATATTGACTCTGCCAATGCTTGTTTGATTTCCTTGATCTTAGTGATACACTACGACTCAAATTTAGGTTTTTTGAAATCAGAGATCATTGCAGCTCGTATCTCATCAAGGGTCTTCTGCGGTGTTCTTGACAGTACTACACAAAAATTCATAAACCAGTCGAGCACATGACCCCTTAGAGTCGTGATAATCTGCGCTTTCTTCAAGTCCGCATTTTGAACTAAGAGAACCATCCAAAAATCTTCACAAATGAACCAATGTTGCTCTGGATCTTCTACTCCATTGCCATTGAATGTGGGTAACTGAATATCCACCCCAGCCATTTTTTTAGGGTCAGGGTTATCTGATGACTGATTTAGCAGAGGTGTTTTCTCTTACGCGCTAGTTGCAGTACTAGCACTATCAGTATTGACAACTCTTTCAGGAGATGAGGCTCTAGATCTTACCTCTGGTGATACTCCTGGTGTGATGTAGTGGTGTCCATACCTTGGTGAATCGATAGTCTCTTCAGAGTCTTCTTCTCCTTCCGATATCAAGCTACAATTCTCCTCTTCGTTGCAAGACCCTTAGTCTACTTGCAACCGAATTTCATGTTCACTCTCCTCAAACAGACTAGGAGTTTTTCAACTTTCCTCTGTCTTTCTTATTTTCCTTGATCTAAATCTCCTTCCACTTCTTAGGAATCCATATTCTAGTTTAGGTTCTGTACTTCCTGGGAACATCTCAACTCACCATTTTCCAGTTTCTTGATAGGTCATCTATTGGGCTTAGGGCAGACCCGGGTTCTAAAATTTTGTCTTCGCACCAACAAAAGACCCACAGTGTTGGCCCTTTTGGCAACAACCTACGAACAGGTTGCAGTCTCACCTGAAACAACTATGGGGTGCCGCAGAATCAGGTTTCTGCAAGCAGAAGAGGGATATTACTGTACCTTTTTCCTTTAACAAATATTAATCATATAACACAGAGCTTCGACATTCACTTCTATAGCTTCACAATTAGATAAACAAACAGTGTCTTGCTTAACCCTTTATTGGGAATTCACAGCAAAGTTAGTATTTTAGCAGTGATCTTACTTATTAGTTATATACTTATCAATGCATAAACGAACATAACAAAAACAACACAAAAGAACCACAACACAATATATAATGTGGTTCACCCCCAGTGTAGGGGCTACATCCACAGAACTGTGTTTTATTCAACTCTTTACAAAAACCACAATTCTGATCTGCGCACTCAGCTACAGATCCCTTCAATTCCTCAAAGCTATGCACACAGCTGCAGTTCTTCCTTATCACCAAAAACCCTCCGCGCACATAGCTGCAGAGGTCATCCACGCACACAGCTGGGACTTATCCTTTTCTTACAAAACCAGGCCTTAGCTTCGCATTAATTCATCTTACATCAAAATCCTAACCTGACTCTTTTACAAAAGTTCTTATTTATACAAGTGCACTTATTACAAAACCCTGGGCTTAAACCATGGTCACCCCGAACCCTAAACCCTGGACTTAAACCACAGGTTAATTACAAAAAGAGGGCGTTGAATCAACCCTGACACCCCTAAGACTATTTTGAGTCACAACTTCACTTACAAGCTTCCACAAAAACCATGGAGTTACCAAAATCAAGGACCGTTAAGGTGCGTGCCCCAACAGGCCCCTAAGACTCACTAGTGTCCTGTCCCGGGACACTCTGCTGCTCTTTTGGTGGTAGAATATTGTTGGTGAAGATAGTGCACTGCTTGTTGAGTCCATACATGCTGTCGTCGGCTGCTTGCTTCTTCTTTATGGTCTCCTTTCGCACTCTGTCAGGCTCTGTATCCGTCTACATCCATGTATATTTATGATGGTCATGGGACTTGTTGGGCCTTCTAAATCTGTCAGCGACCCCATCCCATGAACTACCTCCCGTTCATGTCCTATCGAACATTTGACCATCCAAAACTTTGGGTCCTTAACAGGCGGTGCCCCTGTGATTGCATGCCAATGTAATTTTGCAGAAGACAAACAACATGCCTCCATTTTGTTGAGCCAGGAGGATACATCTCGGGGTCCTCTGGGGTATTTCCTGAGGGCTTGTGCCTTTCTTCATTCTGCTTAGAGCAAGCTTCTACCTTAAATTTCTTTCTGGTTGATCGTGTCTGCATTGGCTTCTTTGGCACTGGGAACATCTCCTTACAGGGTGGATTTCTCATAAGGTTCTGCAGATCTCTCTCCCTGAACTCTCGTAACAATTCCTGGACTTCATGATCATTCGTCATGGTGCTAACTGTAAACTTAAAGAAATGCACAATGCAGGAGTTGCATGCTAGTGTAGCTTCTTATAGAATCCCACAACAAAATCTGTCATCATGGTGCATTAATGATGCCAAATCTGATGGAGCGATGGTAAATCATGTCCACACGGCGCTAGATTTTCCCAAGATATCATCATTACAGGCAGTTAAGGCAGTTCACGTGCCTACGCCACCACGTCTAGTTTGTCCCATCAGTCACATTTTAGGCTGCGACACACCTTTGTTCTTTGACATAACCACTAACTTCATCTTCACCTCAATGAGTGCCTTCGACATAATATTCGCCTTTGACCCATCCTGACGCACGCGGTAACCAAACTTCAACCTTCAAACTTTGATAGTCCTTAGCACTTCGTAGCTTTGAGAACAAATTCATTATAGTCTAGTACCCAATTTCAACTGTTTTTGGTACTTAGAATCTCCTTCTTTCTGTTACTTCTGATTAGGGGGTCTAGGCTTGTCCCTGTACTTCTTTAATCTACTTCCATTCACCATGGAAGGTAAAATTTCTCCATTCAATTTAGCTAACTGGACTGCGCCTCCATCGGTAACTCTCTACAATATATATGGTCCTTTCCAATGTGTCTTGAACTTACCTGGGAATTTCATGAATTTACTGTCATATAAGAGCACGAGATCATCCTGCTGGAACTGCTTCTTCTTGATGTGTCTGTCATGCCATGCTTTTTCTCTAGATTTCTGTACTTGCTACTGGAACCCTGCAATGAATCTGTCTTCTTCAAGTTGTAGTATCTTTTCCAGCCTTTCTTTTATCACAGCTGGGTCATCCATCTCTGTGAAAGTAGATATTCTTAGGCTGGGAACAATGTACTCCATGGGCATGACTGCTTCTTGTCCATAGACCAATCTAAAAGGTGTATGGCCTATCAAATTCTTACAGGTGGTTCGAGAAGCCCATAGCACTACTGGAATTCTAAGATCCCAATCATTTCTGTTAACATTGCAAACCTTCATCAAAGCATGTTCAAGGATCTTGTTTAAGGCTTCGACAATTCCATTTGCTTGAGGATGATAGGCCATACTCTTCTGATGATATACTTGAAATTATTTAGTCAATACTTCAATAGTCTTATTTAGGAAATGTGATCCTTGATCACTCATAAGAATTCTAGGACACCCAAATCTTGACAAGATGTTATCGAAGATGAACTTCGTAGCTGTAGCAGCGCTACAGTTCTTGACTGGTTGAGCTTCGGCCCAACGAGTAAGGTAGTTAGTTGCTGTAATAATATATCTTGCTCCAGATTTCTTCGCAAGGGGATTGATTGGTCCAACAAAATCAATAGCCCACTTGTCAAAGGCTTGTAAAGTTACCTATGGAACTAGAGGCATCTCATCCCTCCTGGATGGTTTGCCTGTCCTCTGGTAGTTGTCGCAGTTGTGGCAATACTCTCTTGCATCCTTATGAATTGTGGGCCACCACAATCCAACTGTTAGAATCTTATGTGCTGTAGCTTTTCCTGCGTAATGACCTCTTGCTGCTCCATAATGAACCTCAGCCAAAATTAAAGGCTTCTCATGCTCTAGGACACATCTACGCAGTATTTCATCCAGTCCCATTTTGTATAGTTGTCCTACTATTAAGGTAAAGTCGGCTGCTCTAACCACCAGCTGCTTTTTCTGCTATGTTGTCATTTCGGCGGGTGCAAAACCTGTAGACAAGTACTAAACAATATCATGAAAATAGTAATCAACCATCTGGATGGAAAACAACTGGGCATTAGGAAGACCTTCGTCCAAACTAGTGGGCTCTTCTCCTGACTTGAGCCTCGACAAGTGGTTCGGCCCTAGGTTAAGTCTTCTAGGTTTAACTATGATCTCAAAGTCATATTCCTAAAACAGAATCAGCCATCTGCATATCCTTCCACCTAGCACAGGTTTGTTAACCAAATACTTCAAAGCAGAATGGTCAGTGAACATTTTAAAATGAGATCCTAATAGATAATGTCGAAACTTCTGCAATGCATAAACCATAGCTAGACATTGTCGTTCTATCGTAGTATAATTATTTTCTGTTGTGGACAATTTTCTACTTGCAAAAGCAATAGGGTGATCGATATTACCTTCACCTGACTGAGCCAATACTATACCGAGAGCAATGGAGGATGCATCGACATGCATGTGAACTCCTTATTCCAGTCAGGAAATACTAAGATAGGGGTAGTTACCATCTTTTCCTTCAAAATATCCAAGCTTTCTTGACACTCAGGTGTCCATTCAAACTTAATATCTTTCTTCAACTGCTTTTCCATAGGGGCTATGATCTGAGCATATCCTTTAATGAATTTCTTGTAATATCCAGTATGACCAAGTGTAGTACGAAGTTGCTTAACAGATTTCGGAGGTGGCAAGTTCACAATAATGGCTATCTTCGCAGGATCCATCATCAATCCTTGTTTACATACAATGTGACCTAGCAGAATTCCAAAAGGTGTACAAAAGATACATTTTTTCAAGTTCAAGGAAATATGATGCTGTCTACACTTGTCCAGCATAAGTCTTAAAATAGCTATATGGTCTTTTAGTAACCCAAATATAGTCCAATCATCAAAATAAACTTCTAAGAATTTATGTATACATTCCTTAAAGGCAGAGATGACTACTCTGGAAAACATAGCAGGTGCATTCTTCAATCCAAAGGGCATAACTGTATACTGAAAGGATCCCATTTCTATGGCGAAGGTTGTCTTATGTCAATCTTCTGGAGAAATTCCGATCTGATGGTAGCCTGAAAATCCATTAGTAAAAGAGTACACTTCTTGACCCCCGACATTGTCTAAAACTTCATCTGTAAAGGGAGTAGGGAAATGATCATGCAAGTAGGCATCATTCAGCTTCCTCAGATCAACACAAATTCTGATTTCTCCCTTGGTCTTCTTTTCTTGCACCACCATAGGACTGACCCATTCGGATTCTTCAATAGGCTCAATAATTCCTGCAGCAAGCATCTTATCTAGCTCCATTTTAACTTTTTCTTTATACTTAGGATTCAGCCTATAAGGGCGCTGTTTCACAGGCTTCACATCAGGTTTCAAGGGGATTTTTATCACTCCTATATCACCAAGGATACCTTTCATCTCTGAGAGCTTTGTCGGAAATAGGTCCTGATATTCATGGAGAAGTTGGGTCACTTTGCTCACCATTTCTTCATCCCAATAATCTCCAATGGTAGCATACTTGGGATGTTCTTCTGACCCAATGTTTACTGTCCGTGTCTTCAGGGGCTGAGTCACTTCAAGTGCTTCGACTGCTGGTCTGTGGACTTCACAGTGTCCTTCTGACTCAGGAATGTTAATGTTGCGCAGATCGTCATCCTCGTCAATTGTGAGGTTATAACATTCTACTGCATTAGCTTCTTGTTCCTTCCAATCAGGTTGGTATTCTGCTATTTCTTAATCATAAAACACCTTGGTATGGATCAACCTAATAGCTGCATCTAAAGCAGGACAAACCTCATTAATAGAAAATGTAAGCATGAAACTATCAACAAGAGAATCCCAACTTACAGTACCATGGCGAAGCTCGACTTCCGCATACCAGTTTTTTGCTATAGGTTCCAGAGTATGCACAAACCTATGTACCCACTCTTCACAAGGTACACGCTTCCAGGCTTCGTAGAATTGCTCCAAATGTTCCTAAGGGCTAGACTTACCATTAAACCTGCTTCGCACCTCCTGAGGTTGATCCATGAACCTCAGGCGAAGGGACTTTTGACAAGCGTCCCAACTATGAATGTACTTCTTATGACCATTCCGCCATCGGGATGCTGTGGCTCTGAACACTGAATCTAGAGTCTCCATTTTCTGGGAATTTGGTACCTACTCTGAGAATTGTACAATAAAATTTTCTGGGTCTGACAAGCCATCAAAAATAGGTAAGACTCTTATCTGTGAACCAAGCCATCTGACAGATTTGGTAATTCTTGCACATCGATGTCCATGTAGTTCATAGAGTCTATTTTTCCAATTCTCTAAACCATCATCTGAATCGGTCATGCAGGAGCTGTCACACTGCCAATCCATGATACCTTCGGTAGTAGGATCAACATAATCTTCTTCATTTGCTGTGATGTTGTAGATATGATCCAAAACATCCTGATCTTCATCTCTGAGTGGTTCTGTGTACCTTTCTCCTTGAGAAGGGTCCAAGGGTACTATGAATCTCAAACCTTTCCCTTCAATAGTCATCTGTCTCTTCTTAAGGTTAATGACTACAACATTATCTATTGCCCATTCAATTCCTAGCAAGGCTGGATAGGGATTGCTATCATCAATTATCTCGATGACTTCAAAGTCTGCTAAAGTATTGACCCTATCAATATCTACTGGGACACTAGGGAATCTTCCTAGGGGCACAATCTTCTGCTGATTGGATAATCTTAACTGTATAGGGGACCAGTCAAGGGTAGGTTTTCCCATTTGTTCCCATGTCTGCTTAGTCAGGACATTTACTTCTGATCCTAGGTCCATAATGACATCAGTCATGTCATACTCTCCTATCTGAGCATGCAATCTCATTTCTCTTCTAGTTCTTCTGACTCTATTAACAGTTTTTTCCTTACCAGAGCTTCATTGGGGTTCACAAGAAGCAATAACTTTATGTAACTCATTTAAAGCATTCTAATTTCTTAAGAGCTTCATACAACTCTGTAAAAATGAAGACAGTGTACTTAATTTATCTGTTGAAGCTTCTTGAGACTGTGCCAGCTGCGGATGCTGTTGCGTAGGTGCTACTGATGTGCTCAGACCAACAAAGTATTTTTTGGCTTCCATAAAGGTCTCTTTTTCTCTTCCCACATTGAAGGTTGGAATTTTCTCAGGGGCCTTACGAACCCAATCCTCGTCAGGCTATTTGTCCTTATTCTACATTTGCGTCGTAGCGCCACTCCTTGTAACAACATTAATGGCTGGGACAGGTCTTTGCTTCACAGAAATCATCTGAATATTCTAAGTGGGAGCGCTATTTCTTTCTTGTATTTTAGCTATCAACTGTGGGCATTGCTCAATGACATGATATACTGCTCTGCAATACCGACATGTCGTAGTTGGGTTCCAACAATCGCGAGCTACATGTCCTGCCTGATTACAGTTATAGCAAACAACCTGGCCTCGACCTCGTCCGACCATACCACCATGACCATGACCTCCAAAAGCACCTTGACCTCCGTAGTAACCGTATCCATCATTGCCTTGCGCGCCATTTTGTACCCTATAAGCATCATATGTATGCTCTCTCATGAGGTAAAAACTGTGACACTCCTCTTCGCTGAAGGAAGATACCTTTTTCGGAAAATAGCATTTTAATTTTCAAATTAAATGAATTCAAGTACTTACCCCTTGGTCCTTTGAAAAACTGCCATTCAGCTTCGTTGAAGGAAGTACTTGTGTTGATGGCGAACTCCGTCGTAAATGCTACAAGGGTTCGCGTCATCCAGAAATCAACAGCTCGGGATATCTCGTTGTTCACCCTTTTCAATATATTAATTCTTGTGGGGGTTCAATCAGGAAAATTACCTTCTCGGAAGTTTGTCTTTTTCTCTGTCAACCTAGATAACCAATGGTGCAACTCTACGTGGATACTACCAAAGAAAATTTCATAAACATCAGAAAAAATATACCTTTGCAAAAAGTCGTCAGAACTACAACATGGATCTTTGTTCTCTTGTTCAGCAAATTTCAGATAAGTCTCTTCAATCCAATCATCGATTTCTTTCACTGAGGGTCTCCAAAACATAGCCCGCCAGGTATGACGTAAATCCCTCTTGAGCAGATACTGAGTTCAACCGGAAATGGAACCAATTTGTTGGGATTAGGGCAGATCCGGTTTCTATACTTTTGTCTTCGCACCAACAAAAGACCCACAGTGTTGGCCCTTTCGGAAACAACCTCCAAACAGGTTGCAGTCTCACCCGAAACAGCTATGGGGTGCCGCAGAATCAGGTTTTTGCAAGTAGAAGAGGGATATTACTGTACCTTTTGCCTTTAACAAATCTTAATCATATAACACAGAGCTTCGACATTCACTTCTATAGCTTCGCAATTAGATAAACAAACAGTGTCTTGCTTAACCCTTTATTGGGAATTCACAGTGAAGTTAGTATTTTAGCAGTGATCTTACTTATCAGTTATATACTTATCAATGCATAAACGAACATAACAAAAACAACACAAGATATAACGTGGTTCACCCCTAGTGTAGGGGCTACGTCTATAGAACTGTGTTTTATTCAACTCTTTACAAAAACCACAGTTCTGATTTGCGCACTCAGCTGCAGATCCCTTCAATTCCTCAAAGCTACGCACACAGTTGCAGTGCTTCCTTATCACCAAAAAACCCTCTGCGCACACAGCTGCAGAGGTCGTCCATGCATAGAGCTGGGACTTATCCTTTTCTTACAAAAACAGGCCTTAGTTTCACATTAATTCATCTTACATCAAAATCCTAACCTGACTCTTTTACAAAAGTGCTTATTTATACAAGTGCACTTATTACAAAACCATGGGCTTAAACCATGGTCACCCCGAACCCTAAACCCTGGACTTAAACCATGGGTTAATTAAAAAAAGAGGGCTTTGACTCAACTCCGACACCCTTAAGACTATTTTGAGTCACAACTCCGCTTACAAGCTTCCACAAAAACCACGGAGTTACCAAAATTAAGGACCATTAAGGTGAGCGCCCCAACATTGTCTGTGACATAGCCTTCCTCCGGTGTATGCAACTCAACTACTCAACTGCAAGATACCCTTCTCATAAACGAGCATCTTGATCCATGTACTAATATATAACATATATCTTCTTCGGGGTCCTTGGAAAAAAATTCTTTCAGCCTCACTATATGAGGTTATAGCCTCTACTGCAAACTCAGTAATATATCCTTGCAAAATACTGTCAACCCAAAAATCAACAGCTCTAGAGATGGTGTTAATTACACTAATTAATTCGCACACCAACTGATCATTCCACTCAACTACTTCTCTTCTCTGGAAATTTTCTTTCCTTCTTTCCAATCTTGACAGCCACTCGTGCAGTACAATGGGAAACTTTGCAAAGAATATCTCGTGAATATCTGAATAGATGTATTCGTATACCTAGTTTTCTGCACTCAACTAAGATTCCATGCTCTCTTCTTATGCAAATTCTAACATCTTAGACTCCATCCAGTCCTCTATATTGTTCTTCGTCAAATGCCACAATAGTTCCCTCGACTGAAATGGTTAATGGTCCCCCCAACATAATCATTTTTTTGGCCTAATCTACCTTCTTGTCTCAACCCGGAGTTCAATCAACAACAAAATACCAACATGACACCACAAGACATCGTCCTGATAGAGCAAGCTTAGTCGGCAACACCCACGAGGTAGGTTTAGTCTCACCCGAGATATCTTAATGGGTAACTGCTAGAACCATGCTTCCACAGTTGGTGAGGGATTATAGTCCCTTGGCGCGTGGCCAAGGAGCTCCACAAATATTATAGGATGGAGTCTTTTACTCTATGATCGAGGTGCAACTATGTACTATGAACCGCGCAAGACATGACCTCATCCTTAACCACTTAACAGCTGGTGCAGCCGATTCCTTACGCTTGACAGATAGTGTGCAATTTATATTTTAACTTAGTAGCTTTAACCATGAAGTCATACATAACATGTCAATAATTCCTTAACGGTTATCCATTCGTTAAATATATTGTGACATACATTCAAGAGTACTTGTATCAATATATAGTAAGAAAATATTCAACATTCACATAAACATTCAATATCATTCAATCATTCAACACAGGAAATAACCTGGAAACCCATCTGGGAAAAACCACCAAGGTGCTCTTCATTTGGCATGAGAAATATAGGTAGCACCTTGAATCCTGCAAATTGTAGACTATTCTTAAGATATGTCTTTCTAACTCAATATTCTTTCTCTCATGCTCTCTAGTTTATTGCTTCTATCTACTCCTACTGATCCGCACACAACTTGGATCGAATCTTCTACTTTACTAGCGGTCTGTGCACACAGCTACAAGATCTGTGACTCAACAACCTTCTACTTCTACCAGACTCTTCTCTGAGTCGACTAATGAATCTAAGTGAATCCAACCTATATCATCTACTGAACACCAACTGAAGTCTTATACAGAGCGGGTTCCTCCTATTTATACTATTTCTAGACCACGCAGGACCGAATGAGTACTACTTAGTTATTATAGACTCAAAATGGTTACAAAATATCTTTGTTACAATAAATGGCAGCCCATACCTAGCCGAAAAATTCTTGCATGCATTAAACAAAGCCTTAAATAGCCACATAAATGTCCTTCAGCTCATCTGTACCAGTCATAAATAATTGCAAAACTATCCTTCCATCTTCTCCCAGTTCATCCTTCAGCTGTCTTCCTTGAATTTCACCTGCTCAGCATTAACTCTTCTACCTACCTCTTCCATCGACTCATATCTACTTTCCTCATCGCAGCTTTCTATGCTTTGTGCTTCCTTTCTTGCCTTTCTCCACCACATGCATGTTTGATCTTTCTGCGTCGGTCCATCTGCTTCCTTCTTGACCTACTTTTCCCTTGTCGCGCGCGCACTTTTCCTTCCTTGCTTGTGTGTCTCATTCTTCCTTATGCACTTTTCCTTCCTTGCTTGTGCGTCTCATTATTCCTTGTGCACTTTTCCTATCCCAACACCAAGGAAGGTCTATGTATGATATGGGAACAATACATATAACAAAAATTACTACGGACTCACAGGTTTAAAATTATAAACTGAATGCGTATCAAAGGATATAAATAGAACTAGAAATAAATACATGAAATAAGTAAGCTACAATTTTCATGCATTCATATCTCATCCAACATAAAAGAACATTATATCTAGGAAACTAAAATAAAATAGAGCACAAGTTACAAGCAATAAACACATACAACATACATGTTATTAGTTCTGCAATCATGATTATGTAGTGCATTCACACTCTCTAATCAATTAGAAAATCAATTGTAAACATATAAGATGACACAAAAAGTTCACAGTTCATATATTATTAGATGTTCATAGGAAACTATAATGTATGCTTAGACAATTACAAGACCATCGAGTGGCTTTGAAAAATAGAATCCCCTTCTCCTATTAATATTTGTAATATATAAACCTCTCACAATGACATCTAGATTCTACTTTTGGGGTTCGATAATCATCCTTTTTACTAAAAATAGTCTTTCAAATCAAAGGATGATTTGATTGAACAAAATAGTTTTGAGATCCTACTTTAATGGGACACATGTTGGCAATCATTTTTGGGGTAAGTTAGCTGCGCAACATCACGTATCCTGCACAAATTCAAAGATGTTGCGCAACGTGGAAAAGGGTGTGCAAGGTGGATTTACCATATTTTTGTTAGATTTTTAATGGTTATACAAGATCTAAAACATTTAGCATCATAACATCATAACCATAAGCAAAGTATCACTGAAAGAAAGATAAATGCAGCAACACAAGAGGACACAAAAATTTTCCTCGAGGAAACCACAAGGGAGAAAATCCTGCAAAATCCCGCAAGATAGTGTAAAACCCCAGCAACAAGATTAGTTGCTCATCTTCCACAGTAGACTCTCTCTCTCTCTCTCTCTCTCTCCAGCGCAACACTTGAGTGTGATATGTGTATCAATGAGAGAGGCCCCTCACCTATTTTTATTCATTAGGTGAGTGCCTCAACTAACTAACTAGGTCAGTTAGGTTCCCTAATTAGGTCCGACCTACCTTGGGAGACTCAAATTACATTTTATATAATACTTCTGTGGGTACTATTGCCCCAACTTATAACAAAGGGTTTACCTCATGAATTTTACATGACCACTTACATTAAGGACATCTCCAAAAGGGGAAAGAACATCTCCAAAGGAGAATACCACAAAAGTAGAATAGAATATATTCTAAAGTTACAATATTTTAACACTCCCTATTAACTAGGAAGGTATTCTACATCAACAACAACCATCATTACAACTGTACAACTGTCTGGTGAATCTCTATATGTCATAGGAAGTTTTGGAACATCATCATACATATTCATCATCGATCTCAGCTGGATCATCTTCCGTAATCTTAGTATGTAAATACTAAATCATCTTCTATATGTGCTAAACCATCTACTATCAGTATCATCTTCTAGATCATCTTCTGTAGTATCAGTATGTGGATACTGAATCATATCTTGTCACATCAGTATATGAATACTTAATCATCTTCTGAATACTGAACCTTTTTTGTAACATCAGTATGTGAATACTGAATCATATTCTGCCATATCAGTATGTGAATACTTAATCATCTTCTGCCATATCAGTATGTGAATACTGAATCATCTTCTAAACCTTCTTCTGTAACATCAGTATGTGAATACTAAATCTTCTTCTATCACATCAGTATGTGAATACTGAATCTTCTTCTGCCACATCAATATGTGAATACTGAATCTTCTTCTGAATCATCTACTTCCTAGCATCAATGTGTAAACACTGAACCATCGTCTTTAATATCAACATCTTCCGAATTATCTACTTGCCAACATCAGTGCTGAATCCTCATCTTGTAACATCATCATCTGAAACAACATCATTTGCATCCTCAGTATGTGAATACTGAACTATCATCATCTGTATCTCGAGTATGTGAATACTGAAGGCATCATCATCTGTATCATAAGTATCATCATCTACATCTTTAGTATGGGAATACTGAAACATCATTATCATCTGTATCTTCAATATAGAAACACTAAATCACCATCATCTGCATATTTAGTATGGGAATACTGAAACATCATCATCTGTATCTTCAGTATAGAAATATTGAATCACCATCATCTACATCTTCAGTATGTAAATACTGAAACATCATCTATATCTTTATTATGGGAATACTGAAACATCATCATCTGTATCTTCAGTATAGAAATACTAAAACATCATCATTTGCGTCAACAATATATAAATACCAAAACAATCAACAACTTCATTAGCATGTTAGTACTAAAAACCAAATCATCTATAATGCTAGATCATCATCTGCATTACCGACATAGAGATGTTGGAACATCATCATCATCAACACAAAGTGTTGTGACTTCAACTACATCAACATTAACAACACAGGGTGTTGAGACCACAATCATATCAGCAACAACACAAGGTGTTGGGACCACAACCACATCAACATCAACAAAATGGGGTGTTGAGATCACAATCATATCAGCAACAACACAAGGAGTTGGGACCACAACCACATTAACATCATCAACACAGGGGGTTGGGACCACAACCATATCAACATTATCATCACAGGTTGCTGACACCACAACATCAACAAAAGGTGTTGGGACCATAACCACATCATCAGCATCAACATGCTGAAGCAACATCATTATCAACATAAGTATAGAAAGACTAAAATTTCCTTAGAATTTATTTCAACAATCAACAATTATCAGTGTAGTAACACTGAAACTTAAACAATCATCAATCATTAGTGTAACAACACTGCAACTAACTCAACAATCATCAGTGTTACAGTTGATCTTACCACACATGGTGAATCACACTTTTATGACCTTCCCTGTCCCTCTGCAAACTCTTTAGACCACATGGACCATTTTTATACCTTTTATGTTTCCAAGATCATCCCTAAAAACACGCAATAATTGCCATACGCCACTTTTAATCCCTTTCTCGCGTATATACGTGGATTTGACCCTTAAACCCGCGTACATCGGGATGTGTGCAAAAGGCCAAATTCTTTTGTAGTTTTCCTTGATGTGGATCCAACTCACTTTTCTCTTGGCCTTCCATATGCCTTGAGATCACTCAGATTCGACCTTCCATTACCCCATTGAAGAACTATATAAGGAAATCTTTGGATACATTGAAAGGGGAGGAATTGAAGAGCAAGAAAACTATAGTCCATTATTGCCGGAGCTTATACTTGAGTCTGCATCCCTTTGTCCCTTGGAGCACTTTTGTGTTCTTCCCAAGCCTACCTTTTTCTTGTGAGCTTGCTATCGAGAGATGGAGGATTGAAGTGGTGGATGCCGAAGTGGGGGGCTCAGTTTCTCCGATTCTTAGACGTGCCGATAGAGGTTGTCACTATTGTAATCTCTATTTTATATTAATAGAAATATCTTATCCTGTCCAATAATGTGTGTTTAAATGAGTATATGATACATGGATGCTTTTAGATGATTATATGTTATTGATTATATATGCTAGTGTAGGTCTAACACAATTATATATAGCATGCTTGTCTTGTTTGCTGAGTGTTGAGATAGCAATTTATCAATACAAGCTGGAGTTGGAAAGCTCAATGGGGATCTACATCAACCGTCTAGAATAAGGTACAAATCAAGATCCTTTAGTGTTAGATATTTGGTTTCTCTTGCATATAGGAAAGGATTGATTTATGGAGTCAAGATGTCTATTGTGGTACCCCAAGCCATAGGAATTTATCTCCGTAACAGAATTGGCGACTCCGCTGGGGACGTTCCTTGTTTTTCTTTGGGGTTTGGGGGCACAATGTGCTTGATATTCTTGACTTGCTCTTTGTTTCTCCTTGTTTCTGTGTTGCATTTTATAGTATGTTCATCCATTGACACTTCCCTTTATTGGTTTAACCCTTGGCCTACTTTTTACCACTACCTTCTCTGTATATGTAGGTTTTTGGCCGAAAGTTGTGTACATATGTGGATTTTTGGCCAAAAGTCACGTATACACGTAGGTTTTTGGCCAAAATCCATGTATACATGCATCTTTTTTGCCAAAAGTCATGTATATATGCAGCTGTTATTTAAACAGTCGCGTACATCCTCCCTTTTGGTGAGTTTGATGTTGTGGGAAGTTGCTGGGTGGGTTGTGAGTGTGGTTGGGTCTTCCTTGGGTTTGATGTTGTCTGTTGGATGCTTCTTTTGTGACCAGAGACTGATTTTTCATTGATTTTTCTTTGAAAGTAGTTTTAGTCATTTATCCTTTTTGTTTTTCCATTAGTGCATTACTCTTTTTTATCTCGGTGTCTTGCTGGGCTTGTGTTTTATACTTGCTGTGGAGACTGAGAGCTTTAGATGACTTTTATTGCATTTTTCATTCTTTTATATTGAAAAATACAAAGTAGTTTCACTCTTAGTTGCATCTTAGATATGGATTTTAGGAGGTACTTGCATTGGATTGCTTGGATGAGAGTTGTATTTAGGATTTCATATAGGAAGGATTGCATTGACATCGAAGGGGTGATTTTTTATGCATCTCATGTAGTGGCATACCCTATTTTTCATTTGACAAAGATTGCACTTAGCATTGTTTGTTATGGTGTGCATATTTATTTCACTGCTAAGTCATAACTTCATTAGTTGCATGATCATTTCCATTTGACTAATTACAACCAATAAAAATTAACTCTTAACTAAAATGGATTACACTATTTTCTTTTATAGGGTAAACCAACAAGATTAGGTTTTAGGGTCTTGGAATAGTTCATTATGAGTAAATTCTCCAAGACCACTAAACAACAACATGTATGTGTCTGTCTAGGTGAGAGTGTAAAATTCCTTGGTATAATTAGTGTTTCTCAGGATCCCCCTCTTACAAGGGAGTTAAGCATGAGGTAGTGTGAGCAGTTATGATTGGGATGACCCCTGGTTGTAATTGAGTAGCATCGGAGATATTTCCAGGATTGTATTTGTATTTGGGGGCTCTTTTGAGAGTTTCAGGGTTTGCTATCCTACCCATATAGTCGATCCTTCCTGCGACTGTCCGCCTGAGCATTGGTTATATTGAGGTGACCTTAGTTTCCTTACCTAGGTATCATAGGGGGTACTTCCAGAGGTTATTCTGTGAGTGTCCTGGCCAGGTAGAGGTCAGACAACATAGTCACTTTATGTGTTGAAGCTGAGGGCCACTATAATTGGTTACATACCTTTGCTTGCAGTGTATGGGAGTTTCGAGTCTCTCCTAGGTGAGACATACCTACTGCATTCGGGAGCTCACATATCCTCCCTTTGGTTTTCTTGTATTTTGGCTATATATTTTCTTAGGAGTGTGCTCTTTGTGTTCTAGTTGGCCTTTGGGATCACGGTTACTTGAGTATATTTATGCTCTCTTGAGTTTAGGTCCTTTTATTTTCGGCATGCCTAGTATCTTATCACCCGTCCTTGGTCCTAGTACGGACCCTGGTGTCATACTTGGGGGAATCACAACCCCTTATCATGCTCATATATTTGAGAGTGGTCACATTCTTCCCTCTCTCCATTTGTGGAGGATGTTGACTCCCTTCTATTGGTCTTTACACCGGTGGTCACCCTCATGGGGGTGGTAGTGGATGCGTGAAAATTGGGTCTACACCTTACTTTTCTTTTTATGTCTCATAGTTCATCGCTTTGTTTTCTTTGGGTGCAGTTGTCATGATCATTCCTACCTATATCCTATAGTTTGTATTCTTTATTGACTATTTCGTGTTGTTTTGGACTAATATGGTTGTCATGAAGGGTCCAGTTTTTGTACACTCTCTCTGAGGTTTCGACCTGTTCGTTCCTATCACAGGTATTATGTATGAACTAGCATATAGGTTAGGATATCACATCCGCTTGAATTTATGCATTGCCTTATGACCATTCCATCTTAACCTTAGGTACAAACCCATTCCATGGTATCACGAAACCTTCATGCTGCTGTTAGAAGTGGTACTATGTGAATGGTAGAGATTTCCTATACATGGGTGTCCTAGTTAGCTCACTTTTTGCATTTGGTACCCATGCTAAGAGTCCTCTCTTAGTTCCGGGAGTCCCTTTTAGTCCCACCATGTCCTTGAGCAAGAGCCTCATACTCCTCTTGAACTTTATGCTGGCATTTCCCTGGGACTCCCTTATGTCAAGTTGTAATTACATTATCATGAGCTTTGCCTGCCTCATTGAGCCTTATGCCGGCTTACCTGACTTTGAGTATTAGCCATATAGCCTGATCTTGTTTCATATCTAGCCATGCAGAGCCATTTTGTATATTCTTTAGAGCTTTGATTCCCTATTTTTATCGGGAGGGGACTTTCCCCCGAGTGTCGCTATCCTATGCATGTGTCCTTGCATTGAGCATAGGTATGTTCCATTGCTTGGAACTAGTTTGTTTGTCCCTTGACACTCGGCTCCTCCTATTCTGTAACTATAAAGCACTTTTATTCTTTTTCAAGCTTTTCAAAATATTTGAAAAAGTCTAAAAAAAAATTAAAAAACCAAAAATCCAGACAAGAAAAGATGTTATATTTGGAGGCAGTCGAGTCGTGTTGCCTTCGAACAAAGCACTGTATATCACATCCATTGGTTGGGTTAATAGTTTGACTTTAGGAGCTGTAATTGTTTCTTTGAGTTTATCTCTACCAACTGGTTAAGCTTCTAGTCCATATGGAGCCTCTGTCGATGCCTCCTATGTCGCAGAGATGTCCTAGTTTTGTATATCAAGTTTATGCTGCCTACATTCAATCACCATTCACCTTTATGCTCTTGTTTGAAGGAATTTGAAACCTGAGTTGGCCATTCCTTAGTTATATTGACTTTGCATGTCGGCCATTCCCGATACAGTTACTGGTTCATGCACCTTATGATCGAGTCCTTCCACATTATACAACTTTGCTGAGTACCTCGTGTTGGATGATGGGGGATGCCTTAATGCCCTCCTTCTAGTGGATTTCATCCCATCGAATTCAGATCATTTATTCTAGGATAGGAATCTAGAGTCATTGTTGAGTGCCTTGAGGCTTGCAGTCATCAGTGGCAAGTTCTCTCGCCATCGACAGTTTTTTGGGAATACATCAATGTCCCCTGATCGATGGATTCTCTCAAGTGTTCGACCTCAACACATTTATTCACACTTGTTAGTTTGCACTCTAGTACCTTGATTACCATTTTCATTATCGGTGGGTGATCTCACGTTTGTTAACAGTATACATCAATGATCGTTAATCAGATGATGGACTACTATATTCGACCTTGACACCTCTATTCACATAGTAGGACATGTACTCGTAGCAGTTTGTGTAGAATACCTTCCAGAATGGTGGCACCTCTTATATGCTACCTCCTTGATCATGCCAGTGTTCATGAGATTTCAGCTCTTGTGATGTGATTCTAGTACATGTCAGACATTTCCAGCCATAATGGAGATCTTGGTCCATTATATATCTTCAACGTACATGGAGATCATGATCCTGTGTATATCTTCATCTTAGAGATTCTGATCTATCTATATTGTGTTGATGTATTTGTAACTTTGGAATGTATTCATCTATGTATCTTATGTCTTGTAACCCGATGTTTATTCCGGGATATATCTATTATGTAATTGAATCATTATTTCATGCCCTGATGTTCTGATCGAGAGGATCTATAATGTAAACAAGTCATGTCAAGTCATTGTGGGTAATCCTCCTATTGTCTAAGGGTTAAAGTCCCCGTAGTTCTGGGGCACTAGGGTTATTAGAATCACTTGGTGAAGTCAGCCCTAGTAGGGTTTTAGTCATGTTGGGAAGCAGTATAAATAACGAAGTGACTTCTCTATTTAGCACACATCACATACACACTCAAATGTAGTGCATAGTTGAGGAAGGAGAAGACACTGGGGCTAGATAAGAAGAAGGTTATTGCTGTCGGGAGATCACTTACTGTTTTGGGCTTTTCTATTTTGGTGCTGATTCTATCTCCGAGGAAGTTGCGGGGTTTTCTCCATTTATGGTTTCCCCAAGGAAAAAAACTGTGTTCATTGTCTCTTGTGTTTGATTGTTGTGCTTGTTATTCTCTCAGTTAAAGATCCTAATAATGCTTGCTTAATGTTGAAAAACTAACATGGTATCAGAGCTAACCTGAGAAGAAGACACTATGCAGCTGCAGGAACTAGGGATTCCTAGTTTGTGGATCTTCCTCCACATATTTTCAGCAAAAGTAAGGTGGAATAACTCTCCTCCTTAGGGCGCATCTTTCTGTCAAAGCAGGATCCAATTCTGAGGTTTTTCAGTTTTAGACCCGACACTACTGCTAGCATTAGAGGAATTTTAGGACCTAAAATGGGCCTCCTAAGGAAAATAATAAAATAATAGTTAAAATAATAAAATAATGGTTAAAATAATAAAATAATAGTTAAAATAACAAAATAATATTTATTAATTTTGGAGGAAGAAAGAAAAAAACTACTTTTTGTGTTCGTATTTTCGACATATCTCCCTGTGTTTTTACTCAAATTTTGATTAGAAGAGCTCGTTGGATCCGGATTTTGATTCTGCATCCAATGAGTACCCACACTGCATACTTTTGATGGAACTTGCTACCTCAAAAAAAAGAAATACCTGAAAAAGCGTGATGATGATGTCATCATCATGCCTTTTCAGGTATTTCTTGTTTTTGGGGTAGAGGGGTCCATCAAAAGTTTACAGTGTGGGTACTCATTGGATGTAGAATCAAATTCCACATCCAACGAGCTCTCTCGATCCAAATTTGAGTAAAAACACAAGGAGATATGTCAAAAATACGAACAAAAAAAGTAGTCTTTTTTATGACAAATATGTCAATTCAACCATTATGGTTGACTCATTTTATTGAAATTCTATTGGTTCTTGAATTCTAGCTCACAAGAACTTATTTTGGCACATTTTCTTATAAGGCCCATTTTAGACCCCAAATTTCCTCTAATGAAATTAGAGCTTTTCATAGAAGAGGAATTTTTAAGTGAGCCCAGGCCTGGATTGATCTCCTCCCCAAAATCGAAGTTAGGGATCAATTTCAAAGAATTTGGTTGGACAAAACTCTGGAAAAGAAAAACCCTAATTTTCTCCTGAACTAGTACTGCAGGATTTCAGCTCCAAATCCAGATTCGACATCTTGACCTGGTAAGATCTAAATGTTTTGTATTTCCATTTGAGGTTCTCAGTTAAGATGTCTCATCATACCAAGCTTGATGAAAAGCTTGAGGGAGATGATAACTTCCGAGCTTGGAAGTATAGGATCTCCTTGGTCCTAGAAGAGAATGAGTTGGACTCCTACATCAATGAGGAGGTTCTAGTTCCAGAAGGAGATGAGGCTAAAGCCTTACATAAGAAGAAGTTGGTTATGGCAAAGAGGATCATTGCTGATTCTATCAAGGATCACCTTATCCCATAGGTATCCTCTCTCAAGACACCTAAAGCTATATTTGATGCCCTAACCAAATTGTTTGAAGGGAAGAACATAAACTGGAAAATGACTCTGAGGAATCAACTAAAGAATGTGAATATCCAGAATGCAGAGACCATCTAGTCTTACTTCACAAGGGTTTCTCAAATCAAGGAATAATTAGAAGTAGTAGATGAAGAAGTGGAGAATGCAGAAATTGTGATGACCACCTTGAATGGTCTCCCTAGGACATGGGACTCTTTCATTCAAGGGATATATGCTAGAAAGAAGTTAGTCAAGTTCAAAAAACTATGGGAAGAATGTTCTCAAGAAGAAGCTCGGATAGCAGCTCGAGAAGAGAAGATGGGAAGTGAAGATCAAGCTCTCATAGTACAATCCAAGAAACCTAGATCCAACCATCACAGAACTAAGTACTCTCATCAAAGGTATAACTCTTGAAAACCTAGATATAAGTCTGAGTTCATTTGTTATACATGTGATGAAAAAGGACACTTCGCTAGAGATTGTCCTAAGAACAAAAGTAGCTCTCTCAAGAAGAAGGGAAACAAAGAAGACATCATGCTCATGCTGCAGAGGATGATGAACCGAAGAGAACCAAATATGAAAGTGAAGATTCTTCAAGCGAGGATGAATATGTTTTGATCTCCGCTCTCACGGGAAACATTACTCATGGAAGTGATGATTGGCTTATAGATAGTGGGGCTTCCAAACATATGACTGGATTCAAGTAATCCTTTGTGAAACTCTCAGAACATGAATCACCTCACAAGGTGAAGCTAGGAGATGACTACCAGTATCCAATAAAAGGTAGTGGGGAATCTTCCTATAAGCTAGACTATGGAAAGTCTATGACAATGAAGGAAGTATTGTTTGTGCCAGGACTCAAGAAGAACCTTCTCTCCATATCAGCATTAGATGCAAAAGGAATGAGGGGTTCATTCATAGATGGTCAAGTCATCATGTGGCCAAAAGGAAAGACTATTGATGATGCAATAGTGATTGGTGAACAAGAAGGAGGTTTGTACAAATTGAAGGGCCATCCAAAACAAGCCTTGGTCCATGAAACAGTAGAGCCAAATGAACTTTGGCATAGAAGGCTTGCACATGTGCATTATAGAGCACTACCTCTTGCAAGCAAAGTTGTTGAAGGTCTTCCAGAAATACAAGCAAAACATGATGGGGTCTGCAAAGGATGTGCGAAAGGAAAGAACACAAAGAACACATTTCCAAGTAGAAAAATAAAAACAAAACGAATCTTGAAAATCATCCACTTTGATGTATGTGGTCCTATGTCATCAAGCTCACTAAGCGGGTATGTATACTACGTTTCTTTCATTGATGACTTTTCTAGGAAGACATGGGTTTAATTCATGAATAACAAAGACGAAGTATTCCGTAAGTTCAAGGAATTCAAAGCTTTGATCGAGAATCAAACTGAAAATAAGATCAAGACCTTTCGATCAGATAATGGCAGAGAATTCACTTAGAATGAATTCAAAGAGCTATGTAAAGAATCAGGGATTAAGAGGGAGTTGTACACGCCTTATAATCCACAACAGAATGGGATTGTAGAACAGAAGAACATAACTATCATGGAAGCTGTAAGAGCTATGCTTCATGATCAAGATATTCCTATGCATCTTTGGGCGGAAGCTGCCAGAACAACGGTATATGTACAGAATCATACTCCACATAGAGTACTCAAGAACAAGACTCCTGAAGAAGTCTTCTTCGGCAAGAAACCAAAAGTCAGCCATCTTAGAATATTTGGCTGTCCTATTTACATACACATTCCAAAAGATAAGAGAAAAAAATTAGATCCTTCAGGAAAGAAGGGTATATTTGTGGGATACTCTGAAAGATTGAAGGCTTACAGAATATATTTCCCAGGATACAAGAATATTGACATCAGCAGGGATGTGACATTTGATGAAGACACAGCTTACAACAAATCCAGAAAGAGACATGCTGAAGAACCTGAAGAAGCAGAAGCACCTAGAATTCATGATACAACCATGAATGAAGAAACTCAAGTAGAAGATCGATAATTTGAAGAACCACAAAGACCTATAGATCCACCTCTGGAGAAGAATCCTCATAAGAGGAAACCTGCTTGGGTACGTGAAATTATCCAAGGTGTGGAAAGATATGGGGCTCCAGAAGAGAATCGCAGAGAAAGAAAGAGGACCAGATCCTGCTCCGGGTATGTAGCTTTACTATGTGATTTCAATGATAAAGAACCTTCCAGTTATGAAGAACAAGTAGAACGGAAAGAATGGAAGGATGATATGATCAAAGAATATCAATCGATCATGAAGAATGATGTTTGGGATGTTGTGCCAAGACCAGAAGGGAAGTTAGTTGTGACTTCCAAATGGATCTACAAGATCAATCATGCTGCAGACGGTAGCATTGAAAAATATAAAGCAAGATTTTTGGCTCAGTTTTTCTCTCAAAAAGAAGGAATAGATTATAAAGAAACCTTTGCACCTATAGCCAGATACACTTCCATCAGATCAGTACAATCTCTCGCCGCAGTGATGAAATGGAAGATACACCAGATGGAAGTCAAGATTGCTTTCTTGAATGGTGTAGTGGAAGAGGAAGTGTATGTAGAACAACCACTCGGTTTTGAGACACATGATAGGGAGTCTCATGTGTGCATATTGAAGAAATCAATGTACAATTTGAAACAGGCACCTAGGACCTGGTACAGCATAATTGACATCTTTCTATCTAGTTTGGGTTTTACCAAGAGTAAAGCAGATTCCAACCTGTACTACAAGGTTGAATATGGCAACCCAGTGATGCTCCTACTATATGTAGATGATCTGTTTGTGACAGGTATGGATGGGTTGATCGCTGATACGAAGAGAAAGCTTGCTGCTAAGTTCGAAATGAAGGACTTGGGTATGATGCATTATTTTCTAGGTATGGAGGTGTGATAGAGTGTAGATGGAATCTTCCTTGGACAAGGGAAGTATGCAGTAGAGATCCTGAAGAGGTTTGGGATGATGGACCGCAAAGCTATGGCTACACCTATGGAGTCAAACCTAAAGCTATTGAGTGATGTTTCATCAGATTCAGTTGATGCTACGACGTATCGTCGGATGATTGGGTCCTTGATGTACCTGACAAACACGAGACCAGACATTTTCTTTTCTATGAACACCTTGAGCCAGTTCTTGACAGATCTGAGAAATGTTCACTTGATTACTACAAAGCATATTCTGAGGTACCTGAGGGGTATAGTTGATTATGGGCTCAAGTATGAGTCAAATCAAAAGATTAACCTGGAGGGTTATGTTGATTCACATTGGGCAGGCAGTGCCATCGATAGGAAGAGCACTTGAGGGTGTTGCTTCAGTATGGGATCAGGTGTGATCTCTTGGTTTAGCAAGAATCAATCCTATGTGGCACTGAGTACAGCTGAAGCAAATTATGTCGCAACTTGTTCAGCTAGTTGTGAGGCAGTATGGCCGAGGAAGCTACTGTCTAATTTATTTGATCTCCAATTGGATGCTACTTGTATACATTGTGACAACTAGAGTTGCGTGAAGTTGTCAGAGAATCCAGTGTTCCATGACAAGTTGAAGCATATCAAGATCAAGTATCACTATATCAGGGATATGGTGCATAGGGAAGTAGTAAAGCTCCAGTATGTTGCGACAGACGATCAGATAGCTGATGTGTTGATGAAGCCATTGGCTAGGGTGAAGTTTTAGTACTTTAGGGAGAAGCTTGGTGTTCTCCAGATCAAGGTTCCCTCCAAAGGGAAATGATGAGTCCATGAGCCATTCTGACATGGGAGAGGATTAAGTTCCTTCCATGATCAGATGTAAGGGTTGAGACATTCTGTCATGGTGAGAGGATTTGGTTCCTTACATGTCAGATATGAGTGCTGAGCTATTATGATGCGACTATAGGATTGGTTCCTAAGTGATCAGATATGAGTGCTGTTGCCATTCTGGGAATGGATATGCCTGGTCAGTTACCAGGAAAACTTATTCCAGGACTGAGAATCCATTCTGATGTGAGAGAGGGATGTGTTCCCACTTGATCAGATGTAAGGGCTGAACCATTCTGTCATGGCTAAAGGATTAGGTTCCTCCCATGTCATATGTGAGTGTTGGCCATTATGACGAGTAGGTCAGATGTAAGGGGAACTGCCATTCTCTGGGAGAATGGAGGCACCTGGTTAGTTACCAGGTAGCTCAGTCTGGGACTGGGGGCCATTTTGATGTGATGATAGGATTAGTTCCTTCATGATCAGATGTGAGTGCACGCCATTTCGATGCGATGTGTTTACACATGGTCGAATGTAAGTGCAAAGCCTTTCTCATAGGATGAGGTCAGATATAAGTGCTGAGCCATTCTAGCACGATGTGTTTACACATGGTTAGATGTGAGTGCTGTTCCTTTCTGATAGGATGAGGTTGGATGTAAGTGTAGAGCCTTTTCGATGCGATGTGCTCGCACATGATCGGATATAAGTGCTGGGCCATTCTGGCGTGATGTGTTTACACATGGTTAGATGTGAGTGATAGGCCTTTTTGACAAGATGAAGTTAGATGTGAGTGCTGGGCGTGCCTCTCTGACAAGATGAGGTCAGATGTAAGAGCTATGCGGGCCATTTTGACTTAAGTGTCAGATATAAGTGCTGATGAAGACCTACATGAAGGGTAGGCCTACAGGATTGACTCTGTAGAACTTCCTGTGATGAGAAGAATCATGATAACAACAATCTGAGGTAGCATGAGATGATCCAGACTTGATGATGATCCAGATCAAGTGATGATCCAGATGTGATGATGATCCAGACTTGATGACAATCTAGATCAAGTGATGATCCAGTTGTGATGATGATCCAGACTTGATGATGATCCAAATCAAGTGATGATCCATATGTGATGATGATATATAATTGATGATGATCCAGATCTAGTGATGATCCAGCAGTGATGAGCCAGTAGTCATGATGATGCAGATCCTGTGATGAAGAAGAATTGAAGTACAAGATGACTTGAATACTCGAAGATGAAGAAGACTTGAAGAAAAAAAATAATTGAAGATGACGAGATGATCTAGTCAATGCAGAGAAGAAGACCAGTGCTGAAAATTGTGTTGAAAGAATACCTTCCTAGTTAAGAGGGAGTGTTGATGTATTTGTAACTTCGAAATGTATTCATCTATGTATCTTATGTCTTGTAACCCGATGTTTATTCCGGGATGTATCTATTATGTAATTGAGTCATTATGTCATGCCCCAATGTTCCGATCAAGAGGATCTATAATGTAAACAAGTCATGTCAAGTCATTGTGGGTAACCCTCCTATTGTCTAAGGGTTAAAGTCCCCGCAGTTTCGGGGCACTAGGGATATTAGAATCACTTGGTGAAGTTGGCCCTAGTAGGGTTTTAGTCATGCTGGGAAGCAGTATAAATAAAGAAGTGACTTCTCTATTTAGCACACATCACATACACACTCAAGTGTAGCGCATAGTTGAGGAAGGAGAAGACATTGGAGCTAGATAAGAAGAAGGTTACTGTTGTCGGGAGATCACTTACTATTTTGGGATTTTCTAGTTTGGTACTAATTCTATCTCTGAGGAATTTACAGGGTTTTCTCCATTTATGGTTTCCCCGAGGAAAAACACTGTGTTCATTGTCTCTTATGTTTGATTGCTGTGCTTGTTATTCTCTCAGTTAAAGATCCTAATAATGTTAGCTTAATGTTGAAAAACTAACATATTATACATGGCGATGACCACATGTGTCATATTTTGTATCATGCCTATTCATGGCCATTGTACTCTTATGTATCTGGGACTGCTATATCTACTTACGATTATGTGCAGAGTTTGATTATTGTATTGTATTGATTGGATGGATGGTTATTCCACTGGGTTCTTCATCACTCCACTTTTGGGGTGGACTTATAATGTATTTCGGCCATCGTATGACCCCTCTGACCTCACACATTAGGGGGTATCTGTTACAGTTGATTTTACCACACATGGTGAATCACACTTTTATGGCCTTCCCTGTCCCTTTATAGACTCTTTAGACCCTATGGACCATTTTTGTACCTTTTATGTTTCCAATATCATCCCTAAAAACATGCAATAATTGCCATACATGACTTTTAATCCCTTTCTCACGTATATAGGTGGATTTGACCCTTAAACCCGCGTACATCAGGATGTGTGAAAAAGGCCAAATTCTTTTGGAGTTTTCCTTGATGTGGATCCAACTCACTTGTTTCCTGGCCTTCCATATGCCTTGAGATCACTTGGATTCAACCTTCCATTACCCCATTGAAGAGCTATATAAGGAACCCTTTGGATACATTGAAAGGGGATGAATTGAAGAGCAAGAAAACTATAGTCCATTGTTGCCGGAGGTTATACTTGAGTCTGCATCCCTTTTTCCCTTGGAGCACTTTTGTGTTCTTCCCAAGATTACCTTTTGCTTGTGATATTGCTATCGATAGATGGAGGATTGAATTGGTGGAGGGCCAAGTGGGGGACTCAGTTTCTCTGATTCGCAGATGTGCCGACAGAGGTTGTCACTATTGTAATCTCTGTTTTATATTAATAGAAATATTTTTTCCTATCCAATAATGTGTGTTTAAATGAGTATATGATCCATGGATGCTTTTAAATGCTTATATGTTTTTGATTATATATGCTAGAGTAGGTCTAACACAATTATATATAGCATGCTTGTCTTGTTTGCTGAGTGTTGAGATAGAAATTTATTAATACAAGATGGAGTTGGAAATCTCAACGGGGATCTACATCAACCATCCAGAATAAGGTACGAATCGAGATCCTTTAGTGTTAGATATTTGGTTTCTCTTGCATATAGGAAAGGATTGAATTCTGGAGTCAAGCTGTCTGTTGTGGTAGCCCAAGCCATGGGAATTTCTCTCCGTAACAATGAGTAAAGTGACACTGATGCACACATATCAACAATCAATATAACAATACTAAAGCAATCATTCCATCAAGCATCTCAACAAGAATCAGTATAACAATACTGAAACAATCGACTCAACCATCATCAACAATCATTAACAATCAACAGTATAAAAATACTACAACAATCATCAAACATCAACAACAATCGTCAACAATCAATAGTAAATAAATACTATGACAACCATCAAACATCTCAGTAGTCATCAACAACCAATCAGTATATCAATACTGTAACAACCATCAAGCATCTCAGCAGTCATCAACAATCAACAATATAGAAATACTAAGGATACATCTTGCCCTTCATCTTCTTCAGAGCAACATCACGGTAATTTATCTGGTAGATCCATCTAGGTATTTTGTCTAACTTACTAACTCTTTCGAGCCAAACAAGCCTAGTTAGATAGATGGATCTCCCTGGGGACCAAACAAGCCTTGTCTGGCTTACTAACCCTTTCAAGCCAAACAAGCCTAGCCATACATACTAATCCCCCTAGGATTGATAGGTCTTTAGTCTGGCTTACTAACCCTTTCGGGCCAAACAAGCCGAGCTAGATGTACCCTCCCCTAGAATGACCTACTCACCATTGCATCCAACATATACTATCACTCCCTCTTTCGAGAGAGGTCCTTTCAGACTACACCAAGCTTGTCTCAAAAGGATTCAAACTTTACATGAGCCATAGTCTTAGTCAATACATCTACTACTCGTTCCTTGGTGGGAACATACTTGAGCTTTACAGCTCCATTCAACCACATTCTCTTCTTGTACATATGCAATTGCATCATACATTTACAACTTCCATCATTCTTCTTTTGTGTATCTATAATTGCATCATTCTTCTCTTATACATACGCAATTGTATTGTACATTTGTAACTTCATCATTTCTTCTCTTGTCACAGTGATTGCATACAATCCTTCCTACAAGTCAACTACAATTGTTATGATTAGAAACATTTCATAACATAATCAAAACGACAACTTCTAATGCATAAAGATATATATAATCATGTAACTATTTTTGCTAATGCAACAATCATCTAAGCCACTTATCCATCACCTGCATATTAGTAGTAAACTACAATTATTCTACTATACATTTCCAAAATCTAGAAACATATCATGTACACATCTTCGAACATCTGAATATATAGGAAATGACTATTCAAATACTTATATTTGTTTGTTTGGTAGAATCTATCTTGATTTCTGTCTTCTTGAATTACTGGAGTCTCTTCCAAATGTGTTCAATTTCATCGTTTGATTTTGAGGACCCATTCCTATCTTGCTCATGATCAAAAATATTGAGCAAGTCTTCTTACACCATCGATCACATAGAACTATGTCTGTGTGTCTCACCAGTGCATCTCCTCTTATCCAATGATGAAATGGATAAGAGTATAATCTTCATCTTCATTGGTATAATTCTTTTGGATTATATTCCTCATTACTTGAGGAATGTTTACTTGCTTTGTTCTTAGCTACAATATATTCATCCTTGGTTGCATTTAGAGAAACACTTTGCTTTCTGAAATATGTTGGAGTACATAGTACTACCAACTCAATCAAAGTCATCATACCTTTGCAGTACCCTTTAGGTACCACACCATTTGCTCTACATATTTTACTTGGATAAGTAAAATGCATTCTATATTTCATCATGCTTCTAATCTCAAGAATCATGTCAAGATGCTTGAACTTTGAGATCTACCGTAGTCACTCCCTATTAGGTGGAGAACCATCCTCCCTCTGCATATGTATTAGGACATTGAGGTGACAGGTAGTCTCCTCTATTGTTAGTCTTCTTTGTATCCATCTATGTCACTATATATCTGGATCCTTCATCTCGAACTTTGTTGCAAGTTTCTTCTTGTCCTTTATAGGATTCTATCTTCAACCTTGTAGTAAAGGTTGGGATCTCCATCACTCTAGTTGATCCTCAAGTTTCTCATGTGACTGTATGCGCTATCCCATGGGTTCCTACTAAGTTTGTACAAATCCTTCTGTACATAGGTGGTTCTCTGTAAAGAGTCTCAAACTATATAGTTTTCTTGATATATTCTTTTACTTTGATTACACCAATTGTCTAGTGTAATATTGATTACTGAAGAGGTGTGTCTATCACCTAGAGCAATGTCTTTCCAAAATCTAATCTCTCTTTTGATAGAACCCACGAACCTTCCTTTGTATCTTTTGATACTTCAATCAATGATATACTTAGTTTTGTAGATTTACTTGGAATATTTTACAAAACTTCCCTTCATGTTTCGAACTCATATCCATACATCATTATGTATGATCGACTGGTACTTCTTAGATCATATCATCCCACCGTTCTTCCTTCTTGGGACATTCTTTCGCAAGGTGTCCTTTCTCATCACAACCAAACTATTGAGTTGTGAGATGTCCTTCTATTCTTGGTGGGAATGTTCTTCCTTAGGGATTGATTGTCATCTCTTCTTCAATCAATCATGCATTTATTCCTACTAGGAAAACTCTCTCGACTAGATTTGGAAGACCATTCAAAGTTGTAATTTATGCTTCTGCTTCTTTGTCATTGCCTTCAATGACCTCTAATTGCTCCTTGAGATGAGGTCTTCTTGTGAAGTAATCATTGCATTAGAGGAAATTTGGGGTCTAAAATGGGCCTTATAAGAAAACGTGCCAAAATAAGTTTTTGTGAGTTGGAATTCAAGAACCAATAGAATTTCAATAAAATAAGTCAACCATAATGGTTGAATTGACATATTTGTCATTAAAAAAAACTACTTTTTTTGTTTGTATTTTCGACATATCTCATTGTGTTTTTACTCAAATTTCGATCGGGAGAGCTCATTGGATGCAGAATTTGATTCTACATCCAACAAGTACCCACACTGCATACTTTTGACGGACCCCGCTACCCCAAAAACAAGAAATACCTAAAAAACGTGATGATGATGTCATCATTATGTTTTTTAGGTATTTCTTGTTTTTGGGGTAGCGGGGTCTGTCAAAAGTATGCAGTGTGGGTACTCGTTGGATGCAGAATCAAATTCCGCATCCAATGAGCTCTCCCGATCGAAATTTGAGTAAAAACACAGGGAGATATGTCGAAAATACGAACACAAAAAGTAGTTTTTTTCTTTCTTCCTCCAAAATTAATCAATATTATTTTATTATTTTAACTATTATTTTATTATTTTAACTATTATTTTATTATTTTCCTTAGGAGGCCCATTTTAGACCCCAAAATTCCTCTAATGAATGTTTTCTTCACATTCTTTGAGCTGATTTTTCAAGGTCATCTTCATTCATACTGTTCATTGCATCGAACATATCCTTGGGGGTCTTCAAGGATGATACCTATGAGATCCAATGGAGACAGAAACACTCATCTTTGTTTTGACTAGGTCCTTCTTGGCTTCAAATTCATCTTCATCTAGATCTGTAGCTTCTTCTTTGACATAGTTATTTAGGGCATGCTTCTTCAGGTATGGTAATCACTCTATAATTCCATGCTTAGAAGTTCTCGACTCTTTCAAGCTTGTCCTCAAGCTTGGTACCATTTGTTGTTATAATAAAAATGAGAACCTCAAATGGAAATAGAGAGGATGAAACTTACCAATGAGAATGCTTCAACTTGATGTTTGCTTGAAGGATATTTTAAAAGACTACTTCTGGTGGACCTAGGTTTTTATATAGAAACCCTAATTTTTCAACTTAAGTATCTTTCATATCTGATTGGATAGAAAGATGCGCCTCCTCAAGGAAAGATGAGAAGCATACTTATTTTCCCAAAACTATGGACAGGAATGCAAAATATTTGATGCCCTAGTTTTCTTCGGCAATAGTATTAGATCAAAAAATTAAAGTTCAAAGAATGAGAAACTTATTACATAGAGAGATGCAACTTCCTAGGGAGAATTTGATGGTGGATGGAAGTGCCCATAATAGGAATCCCTAGTTTTGTTTTTGGTTTCTTCTGCAGAAATAACTGATCTTGTTTCTACAATATCTACTAACATACTACTTCTCTATGGATAAAAATTTATACTAAGGTAGCCTCTCCTACCTCTTTCCAGCATCGCATATTAGAGAAGAATTGGTTTCACCAATTGGGACTTATGCTAATTTTCCAAAGGTGCCTTATTTTAGGACTTTTCATCATAGTGAACTTGTACGGAATTACATGTGTCACTCTTTCAGCTATACCCTATGAAAGTTTTACCATAGAAAATACATTATTTTCCCTTTCTATAACAATTTACAAAATATTATTTAGACCTTCCTAGCCTGAGATATAGTGATTCTCCTTAGGTCACCTATTTAAGGTTGAAATATGGGAGAGGCTGGAACACTGAGTTGGAGGAATCATATCTCCTAAATTATAGCGAATATAAGGTTGAAAATTTTAAAAAGGGTACACCAGAATTTATATTCATCCTGTAAAATTTTCAGCTCCTGAGGATTCTCCAATCTAGAGATATGGTGAAAGTCCCAAAATTACTAGTTTTGGTCTTTTAGGGTTTTCAAGCTTGAAACCCTAATCTTCAATAGCTGTAGCTGTAGCACTGTTTTGGCTACACAAATACTTATTTCAGGGTAGATGTGATACCATGTTAGATTTTTAATGGTTATACAAGATCTAAAACATTTAGCATCATAACATCTATTGTCACTCCAGGGAACTCCTCTAGGTTGTAGCTCAAGGATGCCTGATAACTTACAATGTTTTTGGGGTTTTCTAAATTGGATCAAGTCAAGTGACCTATATGACCTTCCAATATCAAGACATGCATGAAACTCAATTAGGTACAAGGCTTTTAGTTACCACTATTCAGAGGTTGACAATATGGTGCAGGGATGGATAACTCATCATGTTGGCAGATTCATACATAAAACAAATACATATAAATGGCTAAATCATGACAAGGAAAGAACTTATAATTCAAATCACATCAACATGATAATAGGGTGACAGCGATCAGACATTAATTAACTTGAATATAACCTGAATAACACATTTAAGCATAATCATAGAAAATACAGAAATGGAAGCTGAACAAATGATAACAAAAGAGATTATATTAGGTCATGAGAAAAATGAGAAGCTTGACAATAGAAACGTTATACAAGTCCCCGAAGTCGAACCCTTTCAATAACATAAGTCTTAGGCTTTATAGCATTTACAAAAATACTCAGATCTTGAAAAAATTGGATCTGATTTAACAAAAATAAACAAAATAATTGTATTTTTGCAAGATTAGGTTAAAAACCCTAATTAACTACTTGTCCAACTAACTGTAGAATTTGTTCACTGTATGAACCTTCTGATAACTAAAGTAACTGCTAGAAATAACTGCCACTTGTCCTATGCTGGTTAAGTCACCGTTTCACTTTAACAGCTAAGTGCTCGTGGCCCTTTCTCCCTTTATGCCATAGCAAAACTGAAGCATACCTTCCATGATTTTTTCTTCAGCGTCTTTCATGTTTATACTTTGTCCCTGATCCATCCATGTTCACCCAAAACTGGTCATGCACTTCAAAACTTAATATTACACCTCTGTTTGCTTTCGGTGGTTAAGAGGCCAAAATATTAGAATCGTCAGCTACCGAAAGCGGGGCTTTTAGTGGCTAATGAACTGCTTCAGCATCTTCCTAAACCACCGAAAGCCCTATTCTTCAAAAATTCTTAGGCCACCTCCAAAACTATTTTGTCAAGTTTTTCTTCTTAGCTTTCTTCTTCAACAGGCTATGTATTAGGAGGGTTAATAGTAGCTTGCCTGGCTTCTGGAGGCGGAAGGCTAACTGCAGCTTCAACTAGGGTTTCCAATGTGAAGTGGATGCTAGGGTTTATCTTGGCCTCCTTCATCTGTAGTTTCTGAAGACTAATCATCCTATACAATCTTGTGTTGTCTTTTAGGTACCTTGTATTCAGTCTCTTTAAGAAAATATATCTTTCTCTCTACTCTAGGTAAGATTTATGTAGAAACTTGTTCCTACTGGTTAATGTAGCATTATTCCTCTTTACCTCTATGACAAAAAATTCCATCTCATATACTTGCCTCAACAACTGATTTAGCTTTTGAGCCTTGGGCTTGCTAGAGGAAACATTCTTTGCTGGTTCATCTTGCTCTTTAGGTGTAGGTGATGGTAGTTCTTGAATCTCTTCTACAACCTGCAAATCTAGGTCTGCACCTTCTTCTTTTTCCTCTTCTGAATCTGAGTAGGGTAGGTTCAAAATGTTCTCATTGTGTGTTGCAACTTCCTGGCCCTTTTCACTAAAATCCAAGTTTCTTTTGACCTTCTTGGCTTTGGAAGAGGAGGGAGGATGTTCTGCTGCTGCTGAGGATATAGCCCTTCTCTTTCTTTTCCCACTTCTTGGTGTGCTAGAATTTTTGGTAGGAGAATTCCCCTTTTATTATGGCTGGAGGCCTGTTTCAAAACTATTCCAAAATAGGAAATAAGGCCATTCTATATTCCTCCTTTTCGGCAAATCTTGGATCAACAGTTGGATAAGGCCATGGTGAGATAGTCTACTAGCAATCCTGGTTGGCTGGGCCTTCACCTGGTGTGCCATCTTTGCCAAACTCTTATGTAAGTAAAGAGGAAAATTTAATGGGCTTCTCCCTATGAAGTGGTTCATCAACTTAAAATTGTAAATCATAGCTTTGTTATATCTCCCTTCACATGTTATGTAGACCAAAATGGCCTTCAACAGTTTCTTCCACCTTTCTTCCAGCTAGGAGGATGGTACACTTTTCTTCCACACCACTTCCCTATGCTTAGGATTTAGGTAAGATATGACTGCTACATCTTTTGGTATGATGGTATTAAACCACTTCTCTCCTGTGCTAGGAAGTTTAGTCACTTCAGTAATTAGGGTTTCATCTTTTAGAAATTCTTCTTTTCCTATGCCTGCCTTGGAGCCATCGAAGGAGAGGGAAAATGCCTCAGCCACCTGTTGGTGTGAACCTTGAATCTTCTCACAAAACCTATAGCAGCCAACATCTTTGAAAAATTAACAGACCTATAGATGTGCCTCCAGGTAGCTGATATCTCCCAACTCCTACCTGAGACTAGGTCCTCCCTTTTTCATCTTTGCTGAATGCTACTCCTGTGTACGTACAACAATAAAACTTAGCTCTATGGAATAGTGTCTTTTAGCAGGCTGCCTCTCAGAGATGGTTTTCTGGTGGATAGAAATGCTCAATTCGAGGGTGGGTTGTAGTGAAGATTTGTCAATGATTATGAGGGATTTATCCTTCATGATTGAGGCTGAGGTTGGAAGGTGATGTCTTCAGTTGATCTTTTCAAGACCCCTTGCCCAGAAATAATGTCAAAATCAGTCTGGATACTCATTGGGATTTTCTGTATCTCTATGGATAGGTGGAGGGAGAAGTAGGGATTCAAATTTACACCAGTCCTTATCAGTTTCACTAACAACCTCCTTACTCATTCCCTCATGCAGTTATGCAGATTCCCATCCTTTCGATGGTTTATCACACCTTTTAATGATCACTGCTTGGCTGACGAGGTCTAATTTGATCGATTTCTAACCGTTTCCATTTTTTACCTTTTCAGTGGTTAATAACCTTCGAGAATTTGTCTTCTAGCTACCAAAAAGATGGCTTTCGGTGGCTAATGAAATGATATCCCTTTCGCCTAAGCCATCGAAATCGTTTACCCCATGTCACGGTGAAACTCAGCTTTCAGTAGATAGTGGTATCCCCAAAAATCCCTTTTAACTACCAAAAACCTGTCCTTTTGGTGGCTAATGAAATGTCAGAGATTTCTCCTAAGCCACTGAAAGCGCTTTTTCCCCAACGTCTTTTTGCCTGCTTTCGACGGTTAACACCCTTTTGAAAATGTTTACTAAGTTGCTGAAAGCAACACTTTTCGGTGGCTAATGAGATGTTAGAAGTCTCGCCTAAGCCACCGAAAATGCCTTTACCAATGTCGCTTTCTATCTACTTTCAGTGGTTAAAACCCTTCTTGGATTGTTCACTAAGCTGTCGAAAGCAACACGTTTCGGTGGCTAATGAGTCATCTAAAGTCTTGCCTAAGCCACCGAAAGTGTTTTTACCATTTACTCACTTGGGCTCGCTTTTGATGGTTTACTTTTATCCTACGTTAAACTGTTAGCTACCAAAACAAAGCCTTTCGGTGGCTAATGAGCTATTAAGAACCCCGCCTAAGCCACCGAAAGCTAAAACTTTCAATTTCTTCAACCATAGTACAAAAAGAGACCTTCAATTTGTTAGTCATCTTCAAATATTTCATAACATGACTCAAATTCTTCATATTATCAAAATAAATTTATTTTGGGAGATAACATCATAACCATAAGCAAAGGATCACTAAAATAAAGAGAAATGTAGCAACACAAGAGAACACCATAGAACACAAAGATTTTCCTTGGGGAAACCTCAAGGGATAAAACCTTGCAAAATTTCCTCAGTATAGAATTCGAACAAGACAATGTAAAACCTCAGCACAAGTATAGTTTCTTATCTTCCTTAGTAGACTCTTTCTCTTTCTCTCTCTCTCTCTCTAGCACAAAACTTGAGTGTGATATTTGTATCAATGAGAGAGCTTCCTCACCTATTTATATTCATTAGATGAGTGCCTTAAATAACTAACTAGGTCGGCCAAGTTCCCTAATTAGGGCCGACTTACCTTGGAAGACTCAAAATAAATTTTATATAATACTTCTGTGGGTACTATTGCTCGACTTACAATGAAGGGTTTACCTCATGACTTTTACATGACCAATTACATCAAGGAAATATTTGGATGGAGGAAGAACATCTCCAAAGGAGAATACAACAAAATTACAATAGAATATATTCCAAATCTACAATATTTTAACAATTTTATGCATTTTTATGATATTTTGTAGATTTGGACCGCATTATGTGGATTGTGGTCATTATTTTGTATATTTTGGTAGAATTAGTTAGGAAGTTGGCTTAAAGTGGACCATCAATGTAAAGGCACAAGCCTACAAATAGATTTAGAATTGCAAGTGTTAGCCCTGCTTGGATTCTTCGGGAACTACTGCGAAGTGCTTAGGATTTTCTGGATCTGTGTATATGAATTGAAGAGCTATTTTGGAGAACCTGTGTTTTGCCGTGAAGATTAATATGACACGATGAAGGTTGAGTAGAAACATTGTGTCTTTTCTATCTTTCCGTTTTCCTATTTTTTGCAATATAAATGTGAATGTGATGTGTATCTGTGAATGATGCGATGTTTCTATGTTATGAATGATGATACGTGTTAGATTTTTATCATTCTAAGCTAGTATTATGATCTTAGGATCTTTAACTGAGAGAATAACATGCACAACAATAAAACACAAGAGACAAGAGACACAAAGAATTTTCCTCTGGGAAACCATAAAGGAGAAAATACCGCAACTTCCTCAAATATAGAATGAGCACCAATGGCAGCAGTAAAACCCGAAAACATAAATATGATCTCCACAGATTTTGCCTCTCTCTCTCACACTGAGAGAGCTTCTCGCACCCCAATGAGTGAGTGTGTGTGTATAAAATAGAAAGGATCACTCTCCATTTATATTATTTCATTCACTTGAAGCGCACTCCAACATGTCGGCCTCACTTAACAATTACTTACTAGAGTCGACATCTCTAGGAGTGTCTAATAACCCTAGTGCCCCACAACTTATGGGGACTTTTCCCTCTGCTCAACAAGGAGGGTTAACCTTGACTTATATGGTGGGGAATATTGCCCCGACTTACAATGACTCACCTAGGGTCGACTTCACTAGGATAGTCTAATAACCCTAGGGCCCCATAACTGTGGGGACTTTAACCCTTAACCAATAGGAGGGTTACCCACAATGACTTGACATGAATTTTACAGTATAGAAACTTTTCGATCAGAACATCGGGGCATGACATGACTCAAGTACATTACAGACACATCTCAGAATAAAAATTGGGGTACAATACATAAGAAATACAAGTGAATACATTCTGAAGTTACAATTACATCAACACTCGCTCTTAACTAGGAAGGTAGTCTCTCGACACAATTTATCAGCACAAGTCTTCTTCTCTGTATCATCTGGATCATCATCGAGTTCTTGTCATCTTCATATTCAGGTCATCTTCATCTTCAAGTCATCTTCATCTTCAGGTTATCTTCATATTCAAGTCAACTTCATCTAGATCTGGATCATCATCACTAGATCTAGATCATCATCACTGGATCTAGATCATCACTTGATCTGGATCATCACTGCTGGATCATCATCAAGTCTAGATCATCACTTGATCTGGATCGTCACTGCTGGATCATCATCAAGTCTAGATCATGACTTGATCTAGATTGTCACTGCTGGATCATCATCAAGTCTGGATCATCACTACTAGATCATCATCAATTCTAGATCATCATCGAAGCTGGACCATCATTGAATCATCATCATCATTACTGCTTCTGCTATCTAAATCAAATGGTGCTATCTTCTTCATTCTTCTCGTCACATGAAGTTCTACAGAGTCAATCCTATATGCCTACCCTTCACGTAGGTCTTTATCAGTGCTTATATCTGACACTTAAGTCAGAATGGACCGCCCAACTCTTACATATGACCTCATCTTGTCAGGAAGGCATTCCCAACACTCACATATGACCTCATCTTATCAGAAAGGCCTAGTACTCACATCTGACCATGTGTAAACACATCACACCAGAATGGCTCAGCACTTATATCTGACCATGTGCAAGCACATCGCAACAGAAAGGATCTACATTTACATCCAACCTCATCCTGTTAGAAAGGCACAACACTTACAGTCGACCATGCTCGAAAGCACTGCATCGAAAGGGCTCAGCACTTACAATCGACCATGCTCAAAAGCACCACATTGAAAGGGCTCTCCACTTATATCCGACCATGCTCAAAAGCACCGCATCGAAAGGGCATGCACTCACATCTGATCATGGAGGATCTAATCCTACCATCACATCAGAATGGCCCCCAATCCTAGATTGAGCTACCTGGTAACTGACCAGGTGCCTCCATTCCCAGAATGGAAGTTTCCCTTACATCTAACCTACTTGTCAGAATGGCCAACACTCACATTTGACATGGGAGGAACTTAATCCTTTAGCCATGGTAGAATGGTTCAGCCGTTACATCTGATAAAGTGGGAACACATCCCTCTCTCACATCAGAATGGCTTCTCAGTCCTAGACTGAGTTTTCTCGGTAACTGACCAGGAACCTCCATTCCCAGAATGGAAATAACACTCATATCTGACATGGAAGGAACCTAAATCCTCTGACCATGATAGAATGGCTTAGCCCTTACATCCAACCATCGAAGGAACTTAATCCTCTCCCATGCCAGAATGGCTCTAGGTCTCATCATTTCCCCTTAGAAGGAACCTCGATATCTAGAACACCAAGCTTCTCCTTGAAGTAATCAAACTTCACTTTGGCCATTTCTAGCATAGAATCACACTAGGGATTATTATGTCCAAGGATGACTTACGAGCTTCACCAGGACCGATTACATCTGAGGGAAACCTGTCTCATCAGCTATGATAGAAATCCTTCTTGTTAGTTTTTCAACATTAAGCTAGCATTATTAGGATCTTTAATTGAGAGAACAAAAAGTATAGCAATCAAACACAAGAGACAATGAACACAGTGTTTTTCCTCGAGGAAACCATAAAGGAGAAAACCCTACAACTTCCTCAGAGATAGAAACAGCCCCAAAATAGTAAGTGATCTCCCGACATCAGTAATCTTCTTCTTATCTAGCCCTAGTGTCTTCTCCTTCCTCAACTATGTGCTATACTTGAGTGTGGATAAGTTGTATGTTAAATAGAGACTCCAGTTCTCTATTTATACTAATCCCTACATGACTAAAACCCTACCAGGGTCGACCTCTTCTAGGAGAGTATAATAACCCTAGTGCCTCGAAACTACGGGGACTTTAACCCTTAGACAATCAGAGGGTTACCCACTATGACTTGACATGACTTGTTTACATTATTGATTCTCCTGATCAGAACATCAGGGCATGACAACATGACTCAATTACATTATAGATACATCCCAAAATAAACATTGGGTTACAATACATACGATACATAGATGAATACATTCCGAAGTTACAAATACATCAACACTCCCTCTTAACTAGGAAGGTATTCTTTTGACACAATTTTTAGCACTCGTCTTCTTCTCTATATCAACTAGATCATCTCATCATCTACATATCAAGTCTTCTGAGTCTTCAAGTCATCTTCATCCTTTGAATCTGGATCATCTCTTGATCTGGATCATCATGGTACATCATCACTGGATCTGGATCATCACTGGTGGATCATCATCACTGGATCTCGATCATCACTCGATCTGGATCATCACTGGCTATCATCACTGGATCTCGACCATCACTCAATATGGATCATCACTGGCTATCATCACTGGATCTCTATCATCACTCAATTTGGATCATCACTCACTATCATCACTGGATCTTGATCATCACTCAATCTAGATCATCACTAGTGCTATCTCATGATTCTTCTCGTCCTAGGAAGTTCTACAGAGCCAGCCCTTTTTCATGCTGGTTGTAGGCCTAGCCATCATGTAGGTCTTCACCCAACACTTATATCTTACCTACTCATCAGAAAGGCACCCCCAGCACTCACATCTGATCATATAGGAACCAATCCTATAATCACATCAGAAAGGCCCATCACTCACATTCACTAGCATGATAGGACATCACATCACTAACATCTATGAAAAGGCTTCAACACTTACATCTGACCTACTTGTCAGAAAGGCACAATACTCACATCTATACAGGATGGAACACATCTTACTCACAATGATGGAAGAGTTATATACTTCCATCCAGGTAGGAACCATATCCTACTCACAATGATGGAAGAACTCTGTTCTTCCACCTAGGATGAAACCACATCCTGCTCACAATGATGGAATATTTCCTTACTTTCATCTAGGCAGGAACCACATCCTACTCACAATGATGGAAGAACTCTGTTCTTCCACCCAGGCCGGAACCACATCCTTCTCACAATGATGAAAGACTCTCATCCAGGCTGGAACACATCCTGCTCACAATGATGAAAGATTTCTGCACTTAGATTCATCCAGGTGAGAACACATCCTGCTCACAGTGATGAAAAGGATTTCACTCACTTCTAATCTTGTAGGAACCAATCCTACAGTCATATCAGAATGGCTCCCAGTCCTCCTCAACTGAGCTACCTGGTAACTGACCAGGTGCCTCCATTCTCCTAGAGAATGGCAGCTGCCCTTACATCCGACCTGCTTGTCGGAATGGCCAACATTCACATATGACATGGAAGGAACTTAATCCTTTAGCCATGATAGAATGGTTTAGCCCTTACATCTAATCAAGTGGGAACACATCCCTCTATCACATCATAATGGCTACTCAGTCCTAAACTGAGTGTTCCTGGTACCTCACCAGGCAGCTCCATTCAAGAATGGCAATTGCCCTTACATTTGTCCTACTTGATAGAATGGCTAGCAATCATATCTGACATGTAAGGAAGAAATCCTCTCACCATGATAGAATGGATCAGCCCTTATATCTGACCTACTCGTCAGAATGGCTACTTATCTCAATGCTCATATCTGACATGGAAGGAACCAATCCTCTCACCATGACAGAATGGCTCAGCCCTTACATCTAACCATGGAAGGAGCTAATCCTCTGACCATGTCAGAATGGCTATGGGATTCATCACTTTCCCTTGGAGCAAATCTCGATCTAGAGAACACCAAGCTTCTTCGCGAAGTGCTCGAACTTCACCCTAGCCAATGGCTTTATCAATACATCAACTATATGTTCCTCCGTTGCAACATACTGGAGCTTCACTGCTCCCCTCTGCACCATATCCCTGATATATTGATACTTGATCTCTATATGCTTCTACTTGTCATGGAACACTGGATTCTCTAACAACTTCACATAAATCTAGTTGTCACAATGAATACAACATCCAATTGGAGATCAAATATATCAGATAGTAGCTTCTGTAGCCATACTACCTCACAACTAGCTGAACAAGCTGCGACATACTTTGCTTCAGTCGTACTCCATGCCACACAGGATTGCTTCCTGCTAAACCAAGATATCACACCTGATCCCATACTGAAGCAACACCCTGAAGTTCTCTTCCTATCAATGGCACTGCCTGCCCAATATAAATCAACATAACCCTCCAAGTTAATCTTTTAATTTGCATTGTACTTGAGCTCATAATCAACTGTACCCTTCAGGTACCTTAGAATATGCTTTGCAGCAATCAAGTGAACATTTATTGGATTTGTCAAGAACTGGCTCAAGGTGTTCACAACAAAGCAAATGTCTGGTCTCATGTTCATCAGGTACATCAATGACCCAATCATCTAACGATACATCGTAGCATCGACCGACTCTGATGAAGTATCACTCAATAGCTTCAGGTTTGATGCCATAGGTGTGGCCATATCCTTGCATTCCATCATCCCAAACCTCTTCAGGATCTCTACTGCATCCTTCCCTTGTCCAAGGAATATTGCATCTGTACTCTGCCACACATCCATACCTAGAAAGTAATGCATCATCCCCAAGTCCTTCATTTCAAACTCAACAACAAGCTTTCTCTTTGTATCAGCAATCAGCCCATCCGTAATTGTCACAAATAGATCATATACATATAGTAGAAGCATCACTAGGTTGCCATCCTCAACCTTATAGTATAGGTTGGAATCTGCTTTACTCTTGGTAAAGCCCAAACTGGATAGAAAGCTGTCAATTTTGTCGTACCAGGTCCTGGGTGCTTGTTTCAAACCGTACAGGGCTTTCTTCAATCTGCACACATGAGACTCCCTGTCATGTGTCTCAAAGCCGAGTGGCTATTCTACATGCACTTCCTCTTCCACTACACCATTCAAGAAAGTAGTCATGAAATCCATCTGGTGTATCTTCCATTTCATCATTGCAGCTAGAGCAAGTACTGATCTGATGGAAGTGTATCTGGATACAGGTACAAAGGTTTCTTCATAGTCTATTCCTTCTTTCTGAGAGAAACCCTGAGCTACAAATCTTGCCTTATGATTTTCAATGCTACCATCTGCAGCATGCTTGATCTTGTAGATCCATTTGGAAGTTACAACTGACTTCCCTTCTAGTCTTGGGACAACATCCCAAACATCATTCTTCATGATCGATTGATATTCTTCGATCATAACATCCTTCCATTCTTTTTGTTCTACCACTTCTTCATAACTGGAAGGTTATTTATCAATGAAATCACATAGTAAAGTTACATACCCGGAGCAATATTTGGTCCTCTTTCTTTCTTTGTGATTCTCTTCTGGAGCCCCATATCTTTCCGTACCTTGGATAAGTTCATGTACCCAAGCAGGTTTCCTCTTATGAGGATTCTTCTCCAGAGGTGGATCTATTCTGGGTGCTTCTTCTTCTGCTTCTTTAGGTTCTTTAGTAGGTCTATTTATAGATTTGTTGTAAGCTGTGTCTTCATCAAATGTCACATCCCTGTTGATGTCAATCTTCTTATATCCTGGGAAATAGATTCTGTAAGCCTTCGAGCTTTCAGAGTATCCCACCAATATGCCCTTCTTTCCTGAAGGATCTAATTTTGTTCTCTTCTCTTTTGGAATGTGTATGTACATAGGACAACCGAATATTCTGAGATGGCTGACTTCTGGTTTCTTGCTGGAGAAGACTTCTTCAAGAGTCTTGTTTTTGAGTACTCTATGTGGAGTACGGTTCTGTACATACACAACTGTTCTGGCAGCTTCCGCCCAAAGATGCATAGGAAGATATTGATCATGAAGCATGGCTTTTGCAGCTTCCATGATAGTTCTATTCTTCTGTTCTGCAATCCCATTCTATTGTGGATTATAAGGAGTGGACAACTCCCTCTTAATCCCTGATTCTTTTCATAGCTCTTTGAATTCATTCGAAGTGAATTCTTTGCCATTATCTGATTGAAAAGTCTTGATCTTCTTTTCAGTGTGGTTCTCGATCAAGGCTTTGAATTCCTTGAATTTGTTGAATACTTCATCTTTGTTCTTCATGAAGTAAACCCATTTCCTCCTAGAAAAATCATCAATAAAATAAACATAGTATGCATACCCGCTTAGTGAGTTTGATGACATCGGACCACATACATCGGAGTGGATGATTTCTAGTATTCCTTTGGCTTTGCTTTCACTGCTGGGAAATGTCTTCTTTATATTATTTCCTTTCACACATCCTTTGTAGATCCCATCATGTTTTGTTCAGAATTCTGGAATACCTTCAACAACATTGCTTGCAATAGGTAGTCCTCTGTAATGCACATGTGCAAGCCTTCTATGCCAAAGCTCATTTGGCTCTACTGTGTCATGGACCAAGGCTTGTTCTGGATGACCCTTCAATTTGTACAATCCTCCTTGTTCTCCATTCACCACTGCATCATTGATAGTCTTACCTCTTGGCCACATGATGACTTGACCATCTATGAATGCAACCCTCATTCCTTTTGCATCCAATGCTGATATGGAGAGTAGGTTCTTCTTGAGTCCTGGCACAAACAATACTTCCTTCATTGTTAGAGACTTACCAGAGTCTAGTTTATAGGAATATTCCCCACTAGCTTCACCTTGTGAGTTGATTCATGTTATGACAGTCTTACAAAGGATTCTTTGAATCCGGTCATATGTTTGGAAGCCCCACTGTCTATAAGCCAATCATCACTACCATGAGTAATGTTACTTGTGAGAGCGGAGATCAGAACATATTTATCCTCACTTGAAGAATCTTCACTTTCATATTTGGATCTCTTCTTGGATGGTTCATCATCCTCTGCAGCAAGAGCATGATGTATTCTTTTGTTCCCCTTCTTCTTATGAGAGTGGTTCTTGTTCTTAGGACAGTATTTTGAAAATTTCCCTATCTCATCACATGTATAACATCTTATTCTAGATAGGTCCTTTCTATTGTTATCTCTATGATGAGGATTCTTACCTTTGAAGTGATGAGTTTTTCTTCTACCTCTCTTGGAGTGAACTGTGAGAGCTTGATCTTCACTTCCCATCTTCTCTTCTCGAGTTGCTATCCGAGCTTCTTCTTGAGATCACTCTTCCCATAGTCCACTAAACTTGACTAGCTTCTTTCTAGCATAGATTCCTTGGATGAAAGAATCCCATGACCTAGGAAGGCCATTCAAAGTAGTCATCACAATCTCTTCATTTTCCACTTCTTCATCAACAACTTCTAATTGTTCTTTGATATGAAAAACCCTTGTGAAGTAAGACTGGATAGTCTCTGCATTATGAATCTTCACATTCTTCAGTTGATTCCTCAGAGTCATCTTTCGGTTTATGTTATTCCCTTTAAACAATTTGGTTAGGGCATCAAACATAGCTTTAGGTGTCTTAAGAGAGGACACCTGTGGGATAAGGTGATCATTGATAGAATCAACAATGATCCTCTTTTCCATAACCATCTTCTTCTTATGTAAGGCCTTTGCCTCATCTCCCTCTGGAACTGGAACCTCCTCATGAATGTAGGAGTTTAATTCATTCTCTTCCAGGACCAGGGAGATCCTATACTTCTAGGCTCAGAAGTTATTAGCTCCCTCAATATTTTCATCAAGCTTGGTATGATGAGACATCTTAACAGAGAACCTCAAATGCAAATACAAAATATTTTAGATCTTACTAGGTTCAAGATGTCGGATCTGAAACTTGAGTTGAAATCCTACAGAGCTAGTTCAGGAACAAATTAGGGTTTATCTTTTCTGGAGTTTTTTCCACCCAAATGCCTTGAAATTTTTCCCTAACTTCGATTTTGAGGAGGAGATCAATCCAGGCCTGGGCTCACTGAAAAATTCATCTTCTATGAAAATCCCTAATTTCTGGCAGTAGTGTCGGGGTCCAAAACTGAAAAAACCTTAGAATTGGATTTTGCTTCGATAGAAAGATGCACCCTAAGGAGGAGAGTTATTCCACCTTACTTTTGCTGAAAATCTGTGGAGGAAGATCCACAAACTAAGAAGCCCTAGTTCCCGCATCTACACAGTGTCTTCTTCTTAGGTTAGCTCTGATTCCATGTTAATTTTTCAACATTAAGCTAGCATTATTAGGATCTTTAACTGAGAGAATAACAAGTACAACAATCAAACACAAGAGACAATGAACATAGTGTTTTTCCTCGGGGAAACCATAAAGGAGAAAAACCCTCAACTTCCTCAAAGATAGAATCAACACCAAAATAGTAGCAGCCCCAAAACAGTAAGTGATCTCCCGACATCAGTAATCTTCTTCTTATCTAGTCCCAGTGTCTTCTCCTTCCTCAGCTATGCGCTATAATTGAGTGTGGATGAGTTGTATGTTAAATAGAGACTCCAGTTCTCTATTTATACTAATCCCGACATGACTAAAACCCTATTAGGGCCGACCTCTACTAGGAGAGTCTAATAACGCTAGTGCCCCGGAACTACGGGGACTTTAACCCTCAGACAATCAGAGGGTTACCCACTATCACTTGACATGAATTGTTTACAATATTGATTCTCCCAAACGAAACATCGAGGCATGACAACATGACTCAATTACATTATAGATACATCCCGGAATAAACATCGAGTTACAATACATAAGATACATAGATGAATACATTTTGAAGTTACTAATACATCAACACTTATTTCAAGAGATCTTGATCTGGATCACTGCTCCTCTTTGCATCATACAAAAAATGAAAGTTAAATCAACCAAATGAAATAGTAGTTTTAAAAAGAAACATACTACCTCCCAAATAGCAAGTGGAAACATCTTTTTCCTTAGCTGTACTCAGCGCCATGTAGGACTCCATCCTGCATAACCAAGAGATCACACTTGATCCCATATTGAAGTAGCACCTCAAAGTGCTCTTCCTATCAATGGCACTTCCTGCCCAATACGAATCCACATAATCTTTTGGTTCACCTCATACTTGAGTCCATAATCAACTGTACCCTTCAGGTACCTTACTACATGCTTTGCAACCATCATGTGAACATGTCTCAATGTGTTCACAGCAAAGCAAATATCTGGTCTCGTATTCGTCAGGTACATCAAGGAACCAATCATTTGACGATACATCATAACATCAACCGTATTTGATGAAGCAACACTCAATAGCTTCAGGTTCGATGCCATAGGTGTGGTCATGCAGTCCATCATCCTGAACCTCTTCAGGAACTCTACTGCATACTTCCTTTGTCCACACCTCCATGCCTAGAAAATAGTGCATCGAAACATAACAGGAGCATCACTAGTCTTCTGCCTTCAACCTTGAAGCAAAGGTTGGAATCTACTTTTACTCTCAGTAAATCCTAGAGTCATCAGTATTTTGTCCATTCTATCATACCATGTTGAACCTCAGGATCTTCTGCAGTCACTCCCTCTGAAGCAGAGCATCATTCTCCCTCTGTCTTTCGTACTCTATGCACTGAAAAATTCTGTATTGGAGTGACAAGTAGTATCCATCTGGGATCACTGGATACCAAGATCCTCTATCTTGAATATTTTTTCAAAATTTCTTCTCACACCCATCTGTGAGCTTGTCATCCTCTATCAACCTTGTAGCACAGGTTCAGATATTCATCAAGCTCATTATGTATGTGTTATGCCATGGTGTTTCCATCTATTGCATGATGGAACAATGAACTTCTCTTCAGGTCTGGATACTGCATCCTAGACATCATTCTTCTTGAACTGGTCTTCCATTTCTTCTTGGTTACTTCTTCATAGCTGGAAGGTTCTTTATTAATGATGTCGCTGCATTCATCATATTTATTCTTCATCTTGAACTGTCGTCACTTGTTCTTTGGAACACGTCTTATCCTTCTTTGCTTGTAGGCGATTATGTACGCGATCTTTCCTACAAGTCAAATGCATTAGTAAGGTTAGAAACATTTCATAAATAATATTCATACTGGAAAATTCTTATGCATAAATATATGATCATGCAACTACTTTATCCAATACAACATCCATCCATATCTCACAGAAACCTTTCTAGATGCCTTCCATCTCTACGAGGACAACATTGAGATTGTGCACTAATCCAATATGTCAGCAAAGAGGTTTCATTCTAGATAAGTAGAAATGGAGAGTTGTATAGCACCATGAGCTACTTACCCATCACATGCATATTAGTAGTATACTGTCATTAATGCAAACATTCTATCATGCATAATACATTAACTAAATATAAACAAATGCATAACAAAAACATGAATTGACAATTGAATACTTATCTTTATTTGTTTCGTGGGTAGACTCCTTCTTGAGCCTTCAGTGTCATCATCTTCTTCATTCATCATAGCATCATTTCTTATCCAAATGATAATATGGATAAGAGGTTCTTCAAGAGTTGAGTTCTTCATATTCCTCATTTCTTGAGGGATCTTCTTTGGATGGTGAAAGCTTGATCTTCAGTTGCTCCCATCTTCTCTTCTCTTATTATGAGTTGAGCTTCTTCTTCTTATGTGTTCTCTTCCTAGAGTCTGATGAAAGTAATCACTTTATTCTGGCACACATTCATCGAATGAATGAATCCCATGATCCTGGGAGACCATTCAAGGTGGCTATCACCACTTCGGCATTCTCCACTTCTTCTTCTACAACTTCAAGTTGTTCTGCATTCTGGATCTTCACATTCTTCAACTGTTTTCTCAAAGCCATCTTTTGATTTATGTTCTTCCCTTCAGATAGCTTGGTCAAGGAATCAAACATCTTCAATGTATTTAGGAAAGACACTTGTGGTACAATTTAATCAACAATGATCTTCTTGGCCTTGACCAAGTTCTTCTTGTGTAAGGCTTTTAGCCTCATCTTCCTCTGGAACTGGAACCTCTCTACTTGTGTAGGTGTCCAATTCATTTTCTTCAGGGAGATCATATGCTTCCATGCTTGGAAGTTTTCAACTTCACCAATATTATCATCAATCTGATGTGATAGATCATTTTGAAATGAGGACCTCAAATGAAAATAGCAAAAGATTAGATCTTACTGATTTGAGGTGTTTATCTTGGTACTAGAGCTGGCTGATCTAGGGTTTGTCAAAAAAACCCTAATTTTCAAAAATTGGAATATTTCAAATATTATTGTATAGAAATATATATCTCTTCAAATGGAGCTATCCAATGTACTCCTTTTCTGAAAATAGCGGAAGGAAGCTCCCAGAACAGGAAGCCCTAGTTTTCCAATTTCTCTTGCAGAAATTCCTGTCACTATTTCTACGGTATCTCCGAAATTACTGATCTTATATGTTTGAAACTTTGTACTGGGGTATCCTTTCATGTCCCCTATCCAAAACCATAGGTTTCATCAGAATTGTTTTCACCAATTGGGACTTATAATCATTTTTTCAAGGTGACCTGTTACAGGATTGTTCAGAACAGTGAAGTTGTATGGACTACCACGTGTCACTGGTTTATCTTCTGAGTCTGAATCTTGGAACATAGAAATTAAATTCCATGTCCTTTCTGGAACATCTTCATAAATCTCATTTGGACCTATGTATCTAAAGATATAGCAATTCTCCATAGGTGTCCTATTTAGGGATGAATTTTGGAAGAGGCTGGAACCCTAACTTGGAGGGATCATATCTCCTAGAATATAGTGAATATTAGGCTACATATTGGACACAGTGTAAATCAATATTTTATTGTTTTCCTTTGCAATTTTCAGCTCCTGAACCTTCGCTAATATCAGGATATAGTGAATGTACGAAAACTTAGCAGTTTTAGTATTTAGGGTTTTCTAGCTCGGGGTCAAACTAGGGTTTGAATTTCTTGGAGTTTCACCCAACAAAAAATATTGATCCAGGTATTTAAACTTCGATTTTGATGAGGATATAAATCCTATGCCATGCTCACTCAAAAATTCCTCTTCTGCAAGAAGCCCTAATTTCGCGTACCAAAATTGAAAATGCTCGGAATCAAATTCCGCTTCGGCGAAAAGATGCGCCCTTCAATGGAGAGTCAGCCTAGCATAGTTTTGCTGATGGATTGTGGAGAGAGACCCAAAAATTAAGAATCCCTAGCTTCTATATTTTCACAATTTCTTCTTCTTAGGTTAGCTTTGATACCATGTTAGATTTGTATCATTCTAAGCTAGCATTATGATCTTAGGATCTTTAACTGAGAGAATAACATGCACATCAATAAAACACAAGAGACAAGAGACACAAATAATTTTCCTCGGGGAAACCATAAAGGAGAAAACCCTACAATTTCCTCAAAGATAGAATGAGCACCAATGGCAGTAGTAAAACCCGAAAACATAAATATGATCTCCACAACTTTTGTCTCTCTCTCTCACACTGAGAGAGCTTCTTCTCTCTCACTCATGCACCCCAATGAGTGAGTGTGTGTGTATAAAATAGAAAGTCTCACTCTCTATTTATATTCTTTCGTTCACTTGAAGCACACTTCAACATGTCACCCTCACTTAACAATTACTTACTAGAGCCGACATCTCTAGGAGTGTCTAATAACCCTAGTTCCCCACAACTTGTGGGGACTTTTCCCTCTGCTCAACAAGGAGGGTTAACCTTGAATTAGATGGTGGGGACTATTGCCTCAACTTACAATGACTCACCTAGGGTCAACTTCACTAGGATAGTCTAATAACCCTAGGGCCCCATAACTGTGGGGAATTTAACCCTTGACCAATAGGAGGGTTACCCACAATGACTTGACATGACTTTTACATTATAGAAACTTCCTGATTGAAACATCAGGGCATGACATGAATCAAGTACATTACAGACACATCCCAAAATAAACATCAGGGTATAATACATAAGAAATACAAGTGAATACATTCTGAAGTTACAATTACATCAACAATACGCTGTTAGATCTATATACGCATTGATGTTTATGTTGCAAATCAAGTATGCTAATCTGATCCAATGAATGAAGACATGACTATGTTAATGCATAATCTGAATAACTAGATCTATTGAGTAATTCTGTTCTAAGTTGACGATCATATGCGATGACCTCCTTCATACTGAAGAAACTTGGTTCCGACAGTTCTCCCTCGAATATCTCAGGTGAGACTTCATATGCTCTGCAGGTGTTTCTGAATGGGGTAAAACCTGTCTGGGCCGGTGCTTAGGGAGATCACTGCATTTTGGGTGTCGATAGAGAGTGAGCCCCTATCGATGGGTTTTGTGTCAACAAATGGTTCCATTGTCAGGACCTTAGTGTGAAGGGGAAGGAGAACATGTTGTGGCATCCGATGAGACCAAAAATCCAACATTGTTTTTCTCAAAACGTACGAGAGTTTGTTGAGAAAGAAAACCAGAACGCTGGAGTAACGATAGAGAAGTGGATGGTGAGGTACTTGTATTTTGATTTACATGAGTACTTTTTCTCTGTGTTTTTGATCATCTTGTATGAGTGGTTGGTACGATTTAAATATTAGAAGACAAATTTCCAAGGAGGTGAACCAACTAATTGGAATCCAAAATTGATCTAGCAATTGTAGGAGGTAGAAAATAAAGAATCAAGGGCTGTTGAAGTCTGGTTTGACAGTATCTTGGAGGGATACATCACTGAGTTCATAGTCGACACAGTTAAATATTATAGCATGGAAAAAAGGGAGTTCTTCAATGGTCCAAGAGGTAGGTTCCTGTTATCGTTTCAATTATCGATTAAGATGCTCATATGTGAAAAAGAAATATTGAAGATGAACTTCACCGAGTTGAAACCTGTTGTGCAGAGACTACGGGTATCACAGAGACGAGGGTTGGATTGAATGATATGGGGTAGATTGATGGAATTTACGATGAAACTGTGAGGGAAGCCAAGGAAGGAAGTGGTATTACAAGAGGAGGAGCAAGGTTTTGGCAAGAGAAGAGACAAAGGATAGGAGAGAGTCCTGCTGCGAACAAAACATGAGAGTGTGAGAGAATACCACACAGGAAAAAGTGACCCTAATATGACAAAGGAGATGATGAGGCTATGCTCAAGACACACCCAGAGAAACAACATACTCACATCCCTATGCACTGTGCCACACTCAGGAATAAATACTAGTTCGACACCGAATTGTCCGATGTGTCAACATCATTCTAATAGTAGCATATCAACAACTATAGGAAGAAGACCTAAGATGGCGGGTGATGATGTGAAGTTACCTATATTTCATGGAAACATTACTGACGATCCCAAGCAATACTGGTTTATGTGTGAAGGGATATGGACTGTAAAGCAAGCTCAAGATGACGATGTTAAGAAAGGTCAAGTGGTGACAAACCTTTGGGGTCACGCATTGGATTGGCATATGAAATTTGTACAAGTTCCCCCCAGGAATCCAACAAAGAATATGGCATAAATATGAAAGGGATTAGTTGAGGAATTCATAAAATAAAAATACAAGGTGCAATACATTACTGAGCTAAAGGATATTAAGCAGTACCTAAATGAAACTATTTCGGATTTTGATTAGCAATTCAAGACACTGATGGCGTGAGTCAATTTGGACATGAGTGATGTTTGACATAAGGAATTATTCATCGCGGCATTGGTACTACATATTAGAATTCCTTTGATGTAGCAAAAGATTGTGACATAGAGTGAGGATCTGGAGATTGTGATGAAGTTGGAAGCTTCACCTGTTGGTGAGAATGCAGTTGGTATGAACCAGATTCAAACACAATTGGTGAATATGACACTCTTGTTGTAAGATATCAAGAAGGGAAAAGAGCATCAAGAGGAGGTGTGGTGTACTCGATATCACATTGAGGGACATCATAGGGATCAGTGCCTGGAATTTTGAAACTACTTATTGTCGAGAACGGCAAACCCATTAATTTATGGCGGCATGCCATGAAGCTGTATCTACCAAGTTTATGGGCATCGACATAAATATTGTGGAAATATGCAGAATATGGTCATGAAGCCGATGAATTTGTACTGCACAGTTTTCCGGTCTATTGGGGATGAGGATAATACCATCGAATGATGCAACAACCACAATAGCAACTGCAGGTGGTACAACCACCACCACAACCATAGTTTGTATAGCAGTCGCAACCACAGATGTAGTTTGTTCCACAACCACATTTTTGCTCCACCACCTCCACAGTACAATCAGATGCAGATGGCTCTGCAGCAGTTGTAGTACACTCAACTCTATTACGCGCAACTACAATAGAATCCCCTGCAGCAATAACAAGGAGGATTCTATAGAGGACAAGGTCACGGACCGATACCATGTTATAATTGTGGAGTGTCGGGACATCATCAGAGAGATTGCCCATAATTTCAAGTGCATTGTACTTATTGTATCGATGTTGACCACACTATTGAGAACTGTCTGTAGGTGATTGTGAAGTGGCAAGAAAGAAAAATTCCTCAGTTGTATAACCAGAACCATAATGCAAACTAGAATAATGGACATGTAGCAAACCAACCAGTGAATCTTCCATCGAATGAGAATCAAGGACCAACGATCGCGAAGATCTCAACAGAACAAAGAACACAAGACATTGATGTTGCTGTCATTACTCATGGAGGTGCAACGATAGGGGATGATAGCTTGTTTCCATGAATTCGGATGGCAAGGAACAAGAAGGTGTAGTTTGATGTTGATGCAGAGAGAGACACATTCTTTGAATAACGTGAGACGATAAGAAGAGACCTAGGTAAGTTGTATGTTTATGAAATTCCAACTTCTTTTGATTCGACTTCAGTAGCAGGACCATTGTGACAACATGGTACCTTGCAGAACTTATTTAAAAGTTGTTTTCACTGGAAAAATATCCCGATGCTATTGTTGAGATCACAAATCTATTGTATTGGTTGGGGAAGGGATGAAAGGAGTCCACGGTGAACTCTATGCACAAAAGAAATACGGAGAAAGATATGAGAATGAATATTCATATTGGAGGTTACAAGGTAGTTTCAGTTATCTTGGATCTAGGCTTAGATGTCAACATTATAATGAAACATACATGGGATAATATGGGGATCCCACTATTGGTTTGGTCCCCAATGCAGCTACGACTGGCTAACCAAGCCAGAGTAACACCAATCGAGCGAGTTCCACGACTCGCAGTGGAAGTGGAAGGGATGAAGAATTACACTGATTTTGATGTTATTGAAGTTGTTGATGGAAGAGGCTCATACCCCACATTGCTAGGGATCAGATGGGCCAATGACAGTTTGGCGGTGATCAATTTTAAGAAACGTGTTATGACTTTTGAAAACCACGACATCAGGGTCATCGCTCCAATTGATCCAATTGAAGGACAAATATATGTTGAACCGGTTAAAGAAGAAGCCATAGGAGGATGAGACCATGCATATAACATCTCAGAGGAATACATCCATCTGAATGTTGATGGTGAGCTCGATTGGCGTAGCTCTAGTTCCACGTCTTTGAACTCTGAGGATGCTTTGGAGAATTGGCAGAATTGAATGCATGAGGTATCACTTCGAAAGTGTGGCTTGATTACTTAGTCACTGTGCCAAGTCACAACAGAAACCATTGAGTTACCGGTATATGAGGGATTTCGTGAGTTGTCTGAGTTTGTAGTTGAATTTGAGGATAAGGTGTCAGAACCACAACGGTTGATAGAATTGAAGGTTACTCCTGCACATTGAGTGGGTGACCCATAAGAGGTCGATCACTGGGTGGTCACAATGTTGCAGGCTGATGTCAGTTTGATTTGGCGAAGCAGAAAAATACCACGCCGAGAGGTATGTTGGGAGGAATGATCTTAACAGTCATCTAATCGCATGTCAGGCCATGTGGGTCTTGAGGCCAAAGCACGAGTGGGTACATGAATTTATACACACATTGGATGATATGTCATGATAATGGTATGTCTCAGCTGAATTGTGTAGAGAAATTATGACCTGGGAGGATCTGCTAACCTAATTCTGTCATACATGTCGAAAGCATCAGATCACGCTGAACTCGAAGAAGTGTATTTTCTGTGCACCTTTTGGGATGTTATTGGGACAGATTGTTTGCAAACAAGGATTGCAGGTTGATCTAGCCAATATTTTTTTGATTTTGAGCTTGCCACTACCTACAAATGTGAAGCAACCTAGAGTGACAATAGGACACACAGGATACTAACGTAAGTTCATTACAGGTTACGCCATGATCACAAATCCTATGGAAAGGTTGCTGAAAAAGGATGCAGTATTTGCATGGAGTTAGGAATGTCAGGGAAGTTTTGATACATTGAAGGCAAAGATGGCTTCCGCATCGATACTAGCTTTCCCCGATTGGAATAAGGAGTTCCATTTTCACGTTGATGCATCGTCAACTACGTTGGGAGTAGTCCTGCCTTAGCCAGGTGAAGGTGATTTTGATCACCCGATCACTTTAGCTAGTCGGAAGATGTTGTCTATGGTGAAGAATTACACTACAACATAGAGGGAAGGCTTGGAGATGGTATATCCACTACATAAGTTTCAATACCATCTGTTGGGAGGTCACTTTAAGATGTTTATGGGTCACTCTGCTTTGAAATACCTGGTGAATAAGCCTGTGGTGGGGGGGAATATATGTCATTGGCTGCTTCTCTTCCAAGAGTTTGATTTTGAGATAATTGTGAAGCCGAGTAACTTGAATGCTAGCCCAAATCACTTATCGCAAGTTGAGATAGGTGAACAGCCGACGAATATTGAATATGGGTTACTTGATGCACAACTATTCAGAGTTGGATGGTTGACGACTACTATGAGAAAATAGTTCATTTTTTTGCAATGGGAACATCACCAAAAGGGCTCAATACAAGTCAGAAGAAGTAGTTTGTGGTCCGAGCTGTGGATTTCTAGTTGATTGTTGGAGAACTTTATAAAGTGGGACCAGACAAGATCTTACAACGGTGTGCCCTACCACATGAACAAGGGTAGGTATTGGCAGAGGCACATGTGGGAGTCATAGGTGGACACTATGAAGGTTTTGATACTTCTAGGAAGGTGCTCTATGTAGGGATTTGGTGGCCCACTCTCAATGGTTATGCGACAAACTATGCATGGACTTGCGACGTCTATCAAAGGAATAGAAAACCGTCGAGGAGGGATGAAATTATGTTAGTACCTCAAGTGATGGTGCACCCATTTGATAAATGGGATGTGGAATTTGTGGGGCCAACCCACCTAGAAAAAGAATTGGTGCGTGGTACATCATTACAACGATAGACTACTTGACAAGATGGGCGGAGGCTGTGCTTATGGTGGATTGCACCGCTGCGACAACAATGAGGTTCCTGTTTGACAACGTTGTAACTCTATTTGGGTGTCCAAAGATACTGATGAGCGATCAAGGGAGTCACTTCATTAATCATGCATTCAACACATTGACAGAGAAGCTTTAGATACAACATAAGAAGAGTACCCTGTATCATCCACAGGAAAATGGGACAGTGGAGGCATTCAACAAGGTGTTGGAGCATCCGCTCACAAAGGTATGTAACATGAACCATGATAACTGGGATTTGAATATTCTACCATTCTTGTGGGCATATTGCACTACTTGCAAAATAATGACAGGATAGACACCATTCAAGTTGGTGTATTGGAAAGAGGCAGTCATGCCGATGAAGTACATTTTTCCAAGTTTGCACATAGTAGCAGCGACAGGCATGGATGGTGAAGGAGCATTAGAAGAATTCCTAGCGCAGTTGGTGCAGCTAGAGGAAGATCGTTTTGTTGCAATTTTTCACCAGCGTGTTGGGAAGGATTGACCAAAATCTTGGCACGATTGACATATCAAGAATAAACTTTTTCAGTAAGGAGACCTGGTACTGATCTATGAAAACAAGTCCCTGAAACATCCAGGTAAGTTACAGATGCATTAGATAGGTCTGTATATCATCAATTCTATTACTACAGAAGGCACATTACAATTGAAGCAGTTAGACAGAGTGATGCTTCCAAAGCTAGTAAATGGTAGCAGGATGAATCCCTACAAGACGAGCCAGGGGCCATGCAATGCTTGAGGCACTGCACAAAAAAAAATTCTTTTTTTTTGCATAGGATGGGAGTTAGGAGGATGGCGCACTGGGAGGAAGTGGTTGTGCAAGTATAAAAGTCAGTATCGCAGAAAGGAAGTCATGCTGTGACAGCCGCGATAGATTTAAATAAACAATAAATTTGGTAGTTAAAACAGTTAACCGATGATGCTCTTATAAGAGATTCATATTAATTACATATCTGACCGTTGGATTGACTGGATTGACGATGGATTCAGGTGATGAATGCATGATTTGGTCATAATGATTAAAAGGGATTGTAATGATTTTGTTGTAATGGGAAGGAGATCGACTTGGCGCTATAAGAAGAGGTCGAACACGGTCTAAATTCACCATTTTGCAAGTTTGAGTTGTTAATAGAGTTGGAGAGCTGTGAAAGTGAGTTGGGTTGCGGTGATTGTTTGAGTTGCAAAGTAGAGTGAGGTTGAGGTTCCCGTTGAGAACTTAGGGCACTTGTGCGGCATGCTAAGTGAACCAATTAAAATAAAGATTTCAAGTGAGAGGGACTCACCAGTTATTGGGGTTCCCATCGAAGAAGAAGTTGTGAGAATTCCGATGGGGTCATCATTAGTTCCAAAGAAGAAGAGAGGGTGCAGCGACCCAAATCCATGGTTCAGAAGAAGCGACAGATTAGAAATTTTGGATGGGCACAAAAGGAGGCACCTCTACAGATGGGTCCATTAACTTTAGGGATTGAGGAATCATCAGCCCGCACAGGGGTATCCGCTGTAGTTATCCCTAGGTATGTGCCTCCCTGTTGGCTTGATGTGAATACGAGGAAGATTACAAATAATCAGAAGTACCCGGTTAGGATGCCAATGATACTGCAAGGTATGGTATGTACAATGGACATCGTGCCATCGATCATGAGGATGAAATATGAGGATCATGATATGCTCACGTCGACAGATATTACTGTAGACCCGTATGTACCTGCGACATAGGCATGAGGTGACCTAGTAGCACGTATTCCACATGAATGGGTGCACAGTTTGGAGATATTAGGGCTTTTGGGACTTATCAACATGCCACACTTTGGATGGTTGATAGAGGAAAACACATGCGTGAAGCAGCTCTTGGCATGATTTCATAACGAGATTTTGTGGCTGGACCGATTGGTCACAGTCACTATGGAACTTATTTCAGATATCACGGGACTTCCCAAGGAGTAGGCCACCCTAACACAATATTTTAAAGGAAAGGACAGTGACAAGAAGTTGTCCGCAAAGCTGAACAAAATATATAACTTGTAGTGCGACGTGTGGGTGTATTGCGTTGATAGTATCAATGATCAGGCTGTCCGCATTGCCGTGATAATTTTGGCTAGAAATATAGTTAGAAAGAACCGACCCAACTAGTGTAATTCAGGGGTCATTGCATGCACACAACAATGTGTGCAATGGGTACAGATGAACTAGTCATTGTTCCTCATGAACTGGTTGATGGATGAGGTGCTCGCAGTCCAGGCAGGGCAGCAACCATTCACCTACAGTTGGATGCTTATTTTGATTGTGCTTATGGCTTGGATGGAGCTGAAATATTATCAGGGGATGGAAATGGATGCAGCAAAGGTTTGTAAGGGAGCATGATACTAGAACCTCTGGTATGTAAAGGAAACAAAGTGACTTAAGGACTGTGCAATTTAGTTTTGGTTATATTAGGAGGCGCTGTAGGATGCAACAATGAAGGTTCCATGACTTACGGAGGAAGCAGTGTTGAAATATCAACATGTCGTTCGGTTTACAATTGGGTTGCATGCCATTCATGTACAGGTGCGGCTAGACCCAAATAAATAGTGTTTTCCCACAACGTATAAGGTTTTTGATGCATAGATGGAAACTATTATGGCTGATTGGCCCATGGAGTGAAGCGAACCTGTCAGCATTGAGGAAGTGTCGATGGGTCCACCAGCTGATGCACCAGTGGATCCTCTACCCGACCCACTGAGTGACCATGATTATGATGAAGAGTCATCAGGAACCCCCTCTGATTCAGAAGCAAGGAAGCTATTTGAGGAATCACGCACGAAGAAGAGACAGGACCAGGGTGCAACCAACAACACAACACCGGTAACTGAGGAGAAATTGAATCATATCATTGCATCCATTACAGTAGAAACTAATGCGATAGGAGAACAGATGAAGAAGAAAGCAACATATGAATTTGGTGGGGTAAAAAATCGCATTGATTCATTGGTTGATGCAGTTTTACATAAGGTGCCAGAGGAAACCACTCTACAAAAGGTTGGATCAATCAACACTAGGATGTGGATTAGGAATGTGCAAATTCTACCACATGCGATCAAGACCAACAATGAGGAACTCAATGCCTCACTTCAACAATTGCAGGATATTTCACTCGACATCAATGCGCTGTCGACCCAGACATTCGTGCACTTGTAGAGGGTTTCCAATCAAGAATTGGTGGATAAGGAACAAATAATTGGTGACCACCTTTTGAGGTTGCAGGAGAAAGAGGCTGATGTAAGGAAGGAGATTTTGGAGCTCAAGAAGGAGTAGGATCAACTAGTAGTGGAGAAAGCACAACTCTAGGAATGCAGGGTGCATTTAGAACATGCAGTTTCTACTGCCTGTCAACAAATACCTGGGAGCATGGAGGGAATGGACGCAGAGGTAAAATCACAATGGCTTGGGGTTGTCATTGCAAAATTACAGTGCGACTATGCGGACCTACAGGAATTGGTAAATCCAGGAACACGCAGATGGAACAAGATGTGGAAAGAAAAAACACCATTGAGGACTTCGCGACGCAGCTAGAGGAAATGGAGCAAGGAGCGAAGTGAGTAACTGACACGACTACACATTTTTGGGACAATGTAGTTCAGGACACATAGTTGGAACAACTGATCATGCAGTTGTAGGAGGATGAGCGATAATTTCCCACTCTGGGGACATAGCTTAAAGAGATGCCCCCAGTGGTACAAATTACGAAGGAAACATAGCTGAAGGAATTACATTAGCGGGTTGCAAAGGCCAGGGATCATCAACAATGACACATAACACAGTTAGAGGAATTTCAAGACATTTGTGCGCAGCTCTTAGTGAAGGAAGTTTCAATGCTGCAAGAAGTTCAGGAGGGAAGAAAGGATGCCACAACAAATATTTTCAAGCACCCATTGGGGTGAGAAGTGACAGAAATCCAGGAGACTACTGAGAAAATCAAAGAACAGGTTAAGAAGATCACCCAATAGTATGAAGACATCAAGGTGAAGATCAACGGATACACTATTTCCAGCTGACGTGGCTCGAGGGTGAGCCACAAGATTGTGTTGGGGGCCTGTTGGTAGGATGTTTTGGGGTAAGTTAGTTGTGCAACATCGTAGATGCTACACAAAGTCAAATATTTTTCACAATGTGGAAAAGGGCGCGCAAGGTGGATTTACCATATTTTATGTATTTTGGTCATATTTTGTAGATTTGGACTGCATTATGTGGATTGTGGTCATTCTTTTGTAGATTTTGGTCAAAGTAGTTAGGAAGTTGAATTAAAGTGGACCATCAATGTAAAGGCACAAGCCTATAAATAGATTTAGAATTGAAAGTGTTAGGCCTACTTGGATTTTTTGGGAACCACTACGAAGTGCTTAGGATTTTTTGGATCTATGTATATGAATTGAAGAGCTGTTTTGGAGAACCCGTGTTTTGTCGTGAATATTAATATGACATGACAGAGGTTGAGAAGAAACATTGTGTCTTTTCTATATTTTTGTTTTCCTATTTTCTGTGATCTAAATGTGAATGCGATGTGCATCTGTGAATGATGTGATGTTTCTCTGTGAATACACTATTATATCTGTTTACGCATTGATGTTTATTCTGTGAATCAAGTATGATAATATGATCCATTGAATGGCAACATGAATCTGTTAATGCATAATCTAAATAACTAGATCTATTGAGTAATGTTGCGCTGAGTTGATGATTAGATGCACTGTCCTCATTCATACCGTGGAAACTTGGTTTTGACAGCTCTCCCTCAAACATCTTGGGTGATACTTCATTTGCTCCACATGTTTTTCTGGACGGGGTAAAACCCATCTGGGCCGATGCTCAGGGAGATCGTTGCGTTTTGGGTGTTGACAGAGCCTGTGAACCCTTGTCAATGGGTTTTGTGTCAACAACACATCATCTAATTATGAATCGAGTTTTAGAAGTCTTATCTAATGTTTGAATTGTCAAATTAAAACATCTATATTAAGTTTGGTGAACTTTATACAAATTTTGCAAATAAACAGTCTAAAATTTAAAATGTTAACAACTGTTTTTGTAACACTCCTTCTTGTATATGAAAAATACTGAACAATTGGAACTGCTACCTGAAAAATCCCAACCTTATCTTCATCTTATCTCCAAAGGTTGATTCTGCATGGTATCCAATAGGATATGCGTACCCAATGCAGTCAAAATTCCCAACTTCTCACTGCTTTCTAAACTTGTATTCCTTTGTTGTATACATTCCTGTTTCCAATAATTTTCTGTGTGAGAAGTTTAGCATTGATCTTCTTTAATTTCTAAGAAAACCTACAAACCTTTGTAACTATTAACATCATATTAACATTTTTGTCCCCAACTTTGTGTGCTTTGTCCTGTGATAAATGATTTTATTTCATAAGTCCTCTAACCAGACCCTTATATTTCTTAAATTTTTTCTTTCGTCTCTAATTAACTTCATTTGCACTATTTTTAGGTTCAAGGGAATCAAATTCCTCTAGATATGGAGTTGATGTAATTAGGTGCTCCTCTTTAGGCCTCTCATTTGTGATAGATTCCACATAAGGCTTCTCTTTTTCTTCCTTCAGAACAATAGGAGTAAAAGGTTCTAGTTCAGGAGAACACAAAATGACATTGATGGTTTCCTCCAGGCCAGCCAACAACTATGCAACCCTCCTTTCCTTTTCTAGTGATGGCCCTTATTCATCCTCAGAAACCTCCTCAGGATAAGCCATTTCTTTCCCTTTTGTTGTTTCAGAACTATTCTTACCTCCTAGCATTAATTCTAGAACCATATATTTTTACTTATGCTTCTTAGACTCCTTTTCAATTTCATTTGGATATGACTCAAGGTCAATGACCTTATTTTCCTTCAGAGAAGGGTCAAATCAAGCTTTACAATTTAGCCTTAATTTATTGGTTTCTGTTAGAATAATCCGTCAGGATTATTGTAAATAAATAAAATAGGAATATGAATAGATAGGAAGCTAAACCAGCTGAGCGGAAGGTGAAACCCAACCGCCAGGAGATTTGTATAAGTATAGGCTTTTGCATTGGAATAGATAATCAAATCGGGAGTTATTACCATCAAGTGGTATCAGAGCAGGTTGTCTGCCATAACTCCTGCTGCATTTCTGCGCCCTCCTGGCTGCCAGACTGCCTGCCAGTCTGCCCCTGCGCGCATTCATTATGTGCGTTTATGTTAAGGTGATTCTATGCTGCAAAACCCTAATTCTTTCACACGGTCTATATGCCACTGTAGATATATGCTGCGTTTTTGCTGTGACCATGGAGAGTGCTGCGTTTATGTGTATCTTGAAGGCTACGACTTAAACACTGCATAATCTTTTATGCTGAGACTGATACATATGTTGAAGTATCAGACTGATACTGCGATTTTATGAAGATGACGACCTATTGATGAACTTCAACTATCATTCAAGTTGTAATGGAATGTTAAAATATGTGAAATTGTTGTTTTGAAGAGACACCGATGATGTATGCTCTCTCAAAAAAAAAATGTAACTTAGTCTTGGCATAATCCAGAATAGTTTTTGTTGCTCTCTTCTTCTCCATATGACTGGTGCGTCGTGTTGCTCTCTGCTGGTGCGTCGTGCTGCTCTCTGCGCAGTCATTCAGTTGTTGACCGACCTCTCTGCTGTATGCTGTGTGCTGTATATATACTTGCGTTGATACCTGCCTGAAGAATGCAACGGCTGCGTGGTGTTGGAGAATGCATTTTGAGGAGCTGCGAGCTCCTTAAACCCTAATTTTCTGAACACCTGAGATAATGCGTGGAGACTGAGCTAATACCAGCGTTGAAGTTATTACCAGCCTGGAGT
>LPNX010813565.1:0-20695 GCA_001517045.1 Pseudotsuga menziesii | reverse complement strand
TTCATGCCTTTTGATGACCAATATAGACTTTATGTCATATTATTATCTAATTATATATACAATTGCTTAATTCCAAGCATGAATGTGATGTGCTTGATTTTAAAGTGATTTTTTGATGATTTTTGTATGTGAACCAATATGGTCTAAATGGATAACAATTAATGGATTTGATCTACAAGAAAAGGATGATCCTCTTCATTTATGAATCCAAATATAGTCCCTTCACCATCTTTAGAGTTTCTAACTTTCGGAGGAAGCCATGATGGCCGACACCCACAAGGACCAATGTAATATGATTAGATTTAAATGGATGAAAGGATTATTTGTTACTACAAATTGATTCCATATTGTCAATCTATTTCATATCAATGGATAGGGATCTCATGTGATTGAGGTGGATTCCGCTACTAATGTGTATATTTTGTTCCGATGTCAATCACAACCATCATGTTGACTTAAATTTCATGAGCTCTTTTGCACAAAAACACCATCCTATGACATCATGTTGACACAATTATAAATTCTATTGACTTTCCCATGGTACAAACATTATGGCCTACATATTCTTAATTAAGTCCCATCCTTTAAGAATATAGGTCACAAGATGAAGTCCTTACTTCGGTACTCCTTTCCCAAACACCAGAATTTGAATCTCATTAAAAAACAATAATATTTTTGTTGCTAATATAGTTGGGCATTTAAACCAAGTATTAAAAATTTACTTAACTAGAATTGAGTCTATGAACCTTTGGTTGCTAAGGAATGCAGTCAATACATAAGGCGCTGGATTCCAGTCAATACATGTACTATCCAATGGGGCATGTACTATCCAATGGGGTACATGCAGTCAATACATGTGCAATTCCATTGTTCAGGACCTCACCAATATGCGATCAAGCCCTAGAAGTCTGACATTTTCTCATTGAAAGACTACCAAAGTTTTAATAAGCCCTAAATAGGCCACCAAGACACCAAAGAAGAGTTTCTGAGATCCCTAGCAAGTTGTTGAGTTTTGATAAAGCCCTAAATAGGTTTGTTGAGACTCATCTTAGGGTTGTCGAGGTCTAACATATCCCTAAAGAGGTCTAGTGTGAATCTTAAAGTGCGGTTAAGAGTCTATTGTGACACCAAATGAGACTATAGAGGGTTGGATAAGGCCCTAAGTAGGGCTATAGGTACATAGTATAGGCCACTAAGGGTTATTCTAAGTCCTAAATAGGGCTACCTTGAAACCACAAGTTTGTTTAAGCCCTGATAAGGGCTTCTTAAACAACGGATAAAGTCACTATGATAAAAAAGAGCTATAGTAGGGATACTGGGTCAATAATTAGGGATACCAAACATAAAATCAAACCTCACAAGGACTAACATTGTTCAAATTGAGGTCAACGAAGGTAAAATATAAGCATATGTGATGTTCTTGTTGCTCGGTTGAGGCCATCAGGGCCATCGTTACACATGTTGAATCCATTGTGGGTTAGTTCAAGGGTTTAACATAGATGTCAGTGCATAGTTGAAGTCATTGAATAATGGATCAAACATTGAATACTGATGTCATTGCACATTTAAGGTCGTAAAGGGTCAGAAAAATCCCTAATGAGGTTTCTATTAAATTGTTGAGGTCACCATGGGGCTAACGTTTCTCATTCCAAACCATTATAAACCAGAACAAAGCATTATAGCATTGCTCATTCCATACCATGGGTTTGACATTTCAATTCCATCCATACTAAATTAACCTCAGTTTTTTTGTAAACCTACTTACAATTATCCTACATACATACTGAAGACATTGTAGGAAGCTGTATTAAAGGTGCAGTAAATACGTTAGCATCCCATGAAGACAAATTTCAAACAACCCATGAAGATAAATTTCAGAGAACAACGTGAACACAGTCAACAAAAATCACATAAACCCATACTGAAGCCATGAATCCATGTCATAGAAATCGCATGCAACAGCCAAGACACAAATCATGTGGAGAAATAAAAATTGCAGATGGTAAGTGTAGAAGCTTCCAAACATGGACATAAAAATATAACCTCATCTATTTATAACATTGTAATTTTGCATGTCAACACCTAGTGCAAAAAGACCTATGAGATGCCCCTTCTAAGATTCGTGCATGGTGAAGGTTTCAATATGAGCGTTGGTAAGTTGACGATAATATATGCCTTGAAAATGGGACGATAGATCCACTAACTTTTTTATCCCATGTTTCTTTATAAATTCCACGTAAGACTTTGGTAATAATAAAAATTTGGGTAAAGGTAAGTCTTTGGTAGTTGATGTAATGGAAAATATGTATAAAAAATCCCTCACTTTAAGATCCTCTAAACACCACATCAATATGTATAAAAAACCAAGTACTATGGATCAATATGGAAAATCGAACCAAGAATATTGGGGCACCCCTTAAGGAAAATGATGCATGTGACAAATGAATGAAGTTCATAATCAACCCCTCACAAACACAACATTGTCGTGACGGTGATGACAATGATAATGAAGATAGTGATGACAATGATGATGATGAAGAAGAAGTTGATGATGATGAAGATATTGATGTGGAAGAAGGTGGTGATGAAGATGATGATGAATATGATGATGATGATGGTGCCGATGACAATGATGATGATGCTGATGATGATGAAGATGTTGACGAGGAATAGGTTGATGACAAAGATGATAATGAAGATGATGATGATGATGATGATGAATATTATGATGAAGACGGTGATGGAAATGATGATGTCCTATGACACGATGAAGACGGTGATGGAAATGATGATGTCCTATGACATGATGAAGACTATAATGAAGAATCTTATGACCTCGCTAAACCAATGATGCCAAATGTCATCGATATTTCTAGGTATGATGATGATGATGATGATAACGATGATTATGATGATGTTGATGATGATTTTAATGATGTTGATGACGATGATGAAAATGGCAATGACAACGATGATGCAGATGATTATGATGATGATAAAGATGGTGATCAACATGTTGATATCATACGAAATGATGAATATTATGATAATGATGATGATGACGATGACAATGATGATGATGATGATGATGTTGATGATGATTTTAATGATGTTGATGACGATGATGAAAATGGCAATGACAACGATGATGCGGATGATGATGATGATGATAAAGATGGTGATCAACATGTTGATATCATACGAAATGATGAAGATTATGATAATGATGATGATGACGATGACAATGATGATGATGATGATGATGTTGATGATGATGACGACAATGATGATGACGACGATGACGATGACGATGATGATGATGATAATGATGATTATGATGATGTTGATGATGATAATTTTGATGATGATGTTTATGATGCTGTTGATGATGATGATGATGATGATGATGATGATGATGATGATGGTGATCACCATGTTGATCTCATATAAAATGATGAAGATGATGATGATGAGATGATGATTATGTTGTTGATGATGGTGATGATGATGATGATGATGATGATGATGATTTTGATGACTATGATGATGATGATAACATAACACATTAATTGATCTATACGTATGGGTTTTGTTGCTCAAAATGTTAGTGACAATCATGTTTGACAATGAAGATGACAATGAAGTTGACGACGATGATGATGATTATGATGATGATGATGATGATGATGATGATGATGATGATGAGTATTTTGATGATATTTATCATGATTATTTTTTATTCTTGAAACTGTTGGGAACCCTATATGCAAGTTAATTAAAGCTAACATACAAAAGGTTCAATATAAATTGTCAACCTAGGGAAGTATTTTATTTCAAATATAATGTGCATTGTATATTATTAAACACTAAGTAGCTGATACTGTAAATGAATTATCCTACCTTCCTGTTCATCCCAACTCATCCCATGATCAACTTAATCTAATTTAACTTCTTAAGAATTCAAAACCAAAAATACCTTCTTACAATCCTTAATTTATAATAAGAGATTCATAAAATAAGCATGTAGATTTACTTTTGCAAAAAGTTAAATCCTACATTACCATTCCATCTAAAGATCCATTATAACTATCTCAATCCAACTTGCTCTAGAATTCAGAAATGTAGAAATTGAAGTTCAACAATTACAACTACAAATGGACTTAATTAACAAAGCTCAAGAAGGAAATCAATTGAAAGAAACTAGGGATGAGATCGGCTATTACAGCTACCACACAATTGCATAAAGAAAATTAGTCTACACATTCGAATTTCACAACACTCTATTGCAGCTCACAGGGAATGCAATTACTGATCGATTGAAGGCACACTCAATAAATCATTACTGTTGCAGTTGTATAAACGAATGAATCCACTGTAACATCCACACCACACAACAGAGTAATAAATACCTAATTAACTCAGCAATCTCTATAGGAAGGTAGGCCCAACCTTCGAACAGAGACGCCAGAAATTAACACAAGTTAAACGCCAAGATCAGAAGAATCCTGCTCCTTGTATTAAATGATCAAATAAAGATACAGTATTTGTTACAGCTTATTCCATAAGATAAATTAATTTCCAACCCTTGGCTTGAAATATTTTCCAATATTTATACATTCACAATTTTAACTTCGACCCAGTGATATCAGGAAGCCGTCAAGACCTCTGATCTTTAGGCTGCCCCATTTACGATACGCTACTACAGCTGTGGGAAAGATAGAATAAAAAAATATAGGAAAGTTGTTACTCAATCCAGCAATGATATAATAGGATCAATCTAGAATATGCTCCATTGGTTGCATCTACCCTCGAGCAGCGGCATGCTGTTGCATCTGAGTCTGTTGCAGCCACCCTTGTATAGCTTGAGTGGAATAGTAATTTTTGACTGCATCCTTTGTGGAGAGATGGAATAGGTGGTGGTCAAATCAACAATGAATGTCCATCTCTCTCTTGAGTCATTTATCCTGCTACACGTATATCCTTTACATCTTGAATTATATTTATAAAATCATCATATGTTAGCATAATGCAAGATATAGAGCCCTGATCACAACAATCCTAAGTATTAATAAGATAAGAAAATAATTAACCATATCTGTATGGATCAAGGGATCAAGTGAAGGAAAACATATGTTTGGTGCAAATAATGGAGTAAGATAAGGCAAAAAGGGCTCATTTATGGGCCCAACATCTCCCCCCAACTGTCTTGTTTCATGTCCCTATGCAACAAACTCCATTAGTCTGAATCTGAATCTGTCATTGTACTTCATTCATGGAGAGAGGAAAATTTATATGGGAGTTGAGGTGTTCCCTATTTTTCCAAAAATCCATTATAGACAACCCAATATCTCCAACACTTCTTCTATTATGCTTGTGTCAATGAGAAGTCTTCCCTATATGGTTTTGTTGGCCACCAGATGAGAGGGAATTTGAATTTGAGTCCCAACCAATTAACTCCACATTCCTTCATGCATCCCACATATCCCTCAACCCTTGAAAGTGCATGTTTAAAATTCCTATAACAGTAGGGATCTCTATTTCTTAAGGTTGAAGAGGTAGCCTGCCATCTATGCTGGATACCTTCCAAATTCCAATTGTTGATGCTTGGAAATGTGGCTGACATAGGTAGAGATAACCTTTTCTTGAAGTTCCATCATCTGCTAAGTTTGGATGGGACATGTGAGCCTACGCTGCTAATCAACAAGGAGAGGATGAGGGGTTTGAGGTTCACTTCGAACCCAAAGGTTAGAGTGGGACTCATTATGAGAAAAATTTTGGAAGGATCGTTCCCACTGAGCATGATTGCTAACAAAGGAGGAAAAATCCCTCAGCTGAACATCACCTAAGAAAGGGGTAGGATTCGAAAGGCGGTCCAAGGGGAAAGCCATCTTATGTAAATAAATCTCACAAATAAATTTCTGCTGAACAAAATCACTTTCCATAAATGTTTCCAGAAATTTAGTTGAGGTTTCTATTTCATAAGGTATCCCTTCTTTTACAGCCTTTAGTTTAAACCAAATGAACTGCTCAAATAAAAACACAGGGTAATAGGAAGATGGTTCTCTAATACCTAACAGTTCCTAGGAGAGAGTGTACAACTAGTCTTTTTCCACCTGCATGGATCTAAACTTTCTCATCTCCTTCAGCTCTTTCTGCATCTCTTCCCAGCGAAATTTCTAGAACATTAGTTCTTTTGCCCATGTTTCCTTCAATTTCCTAATGGTATTCCTATGTTTAGAAAGGGGAACCATTCCTTCTTAATACCTCTCCACCTGACTCTTCCACTTCCTCACTTCTATTCTTAGGAGTGAGAGATCTTGGGTTATCCTCTCAATTCCTTCATCTTAAGCATGATCTTCATTATCAGAATCTAGATTGACAAAATTTTGTGAAAGTTGAGTCCATACCTAGCCACCTGATGCTTTAGCTTGAACATTTTGTACTGTCACATCCCCATGCCTCCTTCCGGTGAAGAGGACGCGACTACAAGCTTCAACCACATGGGCTAAGAGCCCCATGAACATGGACATACATAAAAATGCTAAAACAGAATGTTGAAGCAAACGTATTGAAGTAGAAACATGCACACATGAACATTTATCATGCACAGATGCAATTATATATCAAACACAGCGGAAACATCATACATTCATACAAGAATTCATTCAACATGTCCATTATAGTCATTAACAGTAAATATAGTTGCGGAAGTAGAAATGGACAAGAGCACTTATCTTATGAATAACTTGATCCGCAACCAGCTACATCACTGCAACGTTCCACCCAACCATAGGCCAGTGTGCTCCTTAATCTCTCAATAGCGCTTCCACCCCCGAGCTGGGCATGATTCTCCAAGGAATAAGGGAACTAGTAGGCTTACACATAGCCAAGGATATACAAAACATAGCCAAGCCAACACAGTTGGGTTTATCAGGCCATCAAGGAGATTTGGAAAGGCTCAATGCTAAGCTGGTGAGCTCATTACAGAGCTAAGAACACCTACACCAGAACTAGCCTAGCTTCTAAAACACCCACACACACCCAACAAAAGGAATCAGTCCCTTCTCTGCTACACAGTCCCTCAGTCCTTGCATGCCCTTCCAGTGCTATTTAGGGGTTGTGGAGAAGAAATCCAGGCCTCTAGCTCTGCTTGTGTGGTTTCCAGCCACCAGTTTTGTCAAGCAAAACTAAGTCCCCATCCCTGCTCCTCACACAGTCCGAATACCAACCATTACACTCCGGCAATCAATCAGCTGATACAGCTTAAGATAGGGGAGACAAATTATGAGTCATTCTTGGCCCTATCGTGGCCAAAATGACTCTCCGGAAAATTTACAATAATCCCCAAAGCGTAAGGGAGATCAAAGTAGCTACAACCAACAATGTGGGAAACACAGCAACCCAAAATGTATCAGTGAGCACAGCTCACAACCAACATGGGGAACACAACCCGTCCTGGGCAACGAAAACATCGATAAGTCATAGGTAGACCATGGAGAGGGAAAGAAAATACAGACTTCCAAATTGAGCGTGAAATGAGTAGACTCCCGTTCCACAATACATAAAGACCACAGCAACACTACAATTTGTGGATGAAAACGCACAGCTTCCAGCTCGCTGTGTGAGCCAAAAACCAGGAAAAATCTCGGTGCATGAGAACAGCAGACACGGTCCCTGCGTGAGGACGAACAGCTCATAGCTAGCGCGTGGATGAACAGGCAATAGACAGGATGTGAATTGGATGTGTGTGAGTGTTCAGCATAGGCGTGGAGAGGAGAATGTGTCTGCGGGAGTGAAAACCAGGTAAATCCTATGTGTGGAGGTGAACAGAAAATCGTGAGGCCTACGTAGTGGAGAGTGCGTGAAGGTTTTCTCTTCCATTGTGAAGTCAACTACTATGGTGGAGTGTGTGTGTGGGTGAGGACTAATAGTCATGCCACTCCACTCCCAAAGACAATAACTGCCTCAACCACTAGCAGCCATTCTTCAATGAAAGTGGTTGGAATAAAACAAGGGAAGATGGCACATGGGTTTTTCTCTCATTGGCCAAGGTTTAACAATTTCCACACCCTTATCCTTGTGAAAATCATGCCCCTTTCTCATTTTAGTTGCTACAATCGTAGCCGATTAGGTTCATTTAAATAATTATAGATGCATATTTACATGATGACAAGCATAATATATGCCACATGCCCTGATATACCATCGGTAACAGATTTGAATCCAAAACATAGCATAACCGATCAATGGTGGGGCCTTGGCCTTTAGCTCCACACCGTGATCATATACAATATATACATCATGTACATTTAATGCAACGGGGTCAAAAATGGGGTGTTACATGTACTACCTGTATAGGTACTCTTGCAATAAATTCTGCAGATGTTGGTTCTTTTGTAACAACATCCCCTCTTTGAAGTTCTTCTACAATAACTTCAACTAGTATAGTCTCCTCTGAAGCAGCTTCTAAGGATGGTGGTTCATGTGTAACAACATCCTCTTCTTGGAGTTCTCCCACAGCAACTTCAACTGGTATAGTTGCCTCTGAAACAACTTCTGGGGATGCTGGTTCTTGTGTAACAACTTCCTCTCCTTGGATTTCTCCTACAAAAACCTCAGTAGCCAATTGTGAAGGTGTTGGTTCTTGTGTGACAAACTCTTCCTGAATTTCAATCTCCACATCTGCCTGATTGTCAGCTACAGCTTTGACAAGGAGATGCAAGGCTACTAGTTCTTGTGTATTAGGTCCCTGCCCTTCTATTTCTTCATGCTGCTAGGGTTGTTCTTTAGTTACTTCCATTTCCTCTGTAATATGGAGCTATTCTTCAAGAATTTCATTGTCCCCCGAGGATTGTGATTGCATTTGTTCATCCTCTCCTAGAACCAAATCAGGAATTATGTCCACCTCGGGATTGATTTCTTCTTGCTACATGAGAATCCCAGTAGAAATTTTTGGGGATGTTAGTTCTTATGTGACAACATCCTGTTCAACTTCATCATTATCCTACTACTAAGGTTCCATCTCTATTAATTATGTGCCTTGAGACGGTTCAGGAGTCACAACATAGACTTCTTCATTAAAATCAGGAATATTTTTAGTCTCTGGTTCATTTGCCCAAATTTGGGTGGCAACTTCAATACGAATGTTTGGGGATGCTGGTTCTTATGTATCAACACCCTATTTATCTACTGCTTCCATTTGTTGAGGTTTCTCTTGGGGAGCTTCACTCTCCTTCCAATCATATTTTCCCAGGAGAACTTATGTTTCTTCTAATGTTTGTGACCGTAATTGTTCATTTTCCACCTTTTTTGTACCGGGAATCATTTCTATTGCCATTTCTTCTACATCCCTCACTTCCACCATAGGTGCTTCTTGTCTTTGTTCTTCCAAAACTACCGGTACAGGTTGTTGTGTCACAAAGGCATGAAATATGACCTTGTAGTGTGATTGGTTAAATATTTCCCCACACACAGGACAGACCACTCTCTCTTCCTCCTCACCATCCTCAGCAGGAGGTGATCCTTCTAATCAGTCTATAGCTTCAACTAGTGCATGTAGCTTCCTTTCTACCTACTTCCTGCATGCCTCTTTCCAGTTTTCTAGTTCTCTTCGAAGCGTCTGTACTTCTTCCTTTAGTAGACCATTTTTTTGTGTAAAATTCCCTCAATTTGAGGTTCCACTGCAACCGGTTCTTATGGAGCATCATTTGCTTTGGGTCTCAAAATGGGGAATTCAATATGTGCTTCTAGGTTTTCCCATCTTGTTCATGCTGTTTTACTTGTTGTAACCGACCTGGTGCTTTTTATTCTTATTAGTAGTGGTTCCTGCACCTCCTCTTTTTATCTTATTCTTTTCTTTCATGGTGCAGGAATATCTAGATTTGGAGCTGATGTGGAAGAGATGTATCCTATCTCAGCATCCTACTTTTGTTCTTCAATCAGAGTTCCCTTCCATTTAGGGGAAGATTCAATGGTCAAAATCTCTGCATTCTCTTCTGTTATTATGGCTCTAACATCCTCAGTTTCAGCTGTCATAGCATCCAATGCTACTCCAGCTTCATCCTCTACTATTATAGTTCCCACATTATTTAATCTTTCCACTGGGTTTTCTCTTACATTTTCCTCGAATTCCTTTGCTTGGTCATCTGAATGATTATCCGATCCAGTCTCATCTCCCACCCCCAACTAAATTGGAGGGACTCTAGTCGTCCTGTTTCTCCTCATCTCCCCCTAACTGTACATTTGCATACTCCTCTTAGATTTGAATAGCCCCCAAGAGTACAAGTACTTCCACTTCTTCTTCTATTGGAACGCCAGTCAAAAGGGTGGGTTCTTGGTTTATTTGAGTTTGACCTGTGAATTGCTCCTAGGTTTGGTTCCTTTGAGCTAAGGCCCTTAATATTATTAATTTGATTAGGCCGTGATGGGTAACGGAGGAGTTTGGATGCTTAGCTATTTTTACAAACCCTGCCATATGGTGTAGGTATTTAAATAGATAAAATGGAATATTCAGTAAGTCCCTATGGCATAGATGAGACAGTAGAAAAAGTTCAAAATAATAAATAGTCAGATACCTACCTTCACATGTGATATACTTTTTGAGAAATACTGCTACTTGATCCCATGGCTGAGGTAGTGATTTTAACGCTATCCCTTGCCTTCACTGACGAATTTGTTCCCCCTCCATAAGAAAATCATGTATTGTAGCAACATTGGGGGTTCTTCGACCAAACCACGATCTTCCCACCTGAGGAAGGATGACAACTTCAGCCACTATCACTTCAGAGACTTCTATATGTAACCCCCTAACCTCTAAATGGGTTTCTATAAGATTTAAATAAAATTTTAGAGTTGTCTCTTGATGGAACCCATTCAGGAATTGAAAGATTTCAGTCTAGCCCACACCTTTAAAAATGGTGAAAAATTCAGCATTTCTTCGCAGTTCTGGCGTATTTGGAGGTTCATGCTGAGCTGGGATACCTATGTTCGTTTTTCTTCTGAATTCTCTATCAGCCCAACAAATTTCAGGTCCCAACAATGGAGGTGAAAGAACAGAGTATGCATGAATAACTGAGAGTGTAGTTGGGTAAATTCAGAAGTTAAGAGCATCGAACTTTTGATAAAATTTATCCCAAATTAGGAAAGTGTGGCGATTATAGGATAAGCTTAAATGGACATTAATTCATATGAGTGGGAAGTTAATGGTATGCTGGTGTAATAATGGGTGTGAAATGGAAGGCATGATTAATTCTGTCAAATCTAGTTAACACTTAATCAAGTAGATAATCAAAACCATGCATTCGTAAATATGCGATGAACCGTGACCCCTGAGGATAATAAAGTGTGGGAAGTGCATCCATTTAAATTTCAACATTATTGTAGGCATGTTGTCATGATATTTTCTCCCAGTGGACTAAAACCATCTTGTCAATCCTATCGAAAACATAATGGATGCTGTGAGGTAAGCCGGAATTACCGGCAGCAGGAATTATTGCCAGATATGGAGGAGTCTCGAACCAAAATTGTAAAAGGTTCTGCCAATATTGGGTAAGTCGTAGCTGGAAGCCATAGAAAAATAAACTAGTTTGGTAGGGTTGCAGCCATGAACCATAGAAATATCATCCAGTTTGGTGGAGTCGCAGCTGTCGGAAAAGGTAAAAATCGACAAAATTCAAACGGAGTCGCAGCCACCAGAAAAGGTAAAAATAGGCAAAATTTAAATGGAGTCGTAGCTACGCGGGATAGAAAAATGGCCAATATGTTACGGAGTTTTAGCTACACAGAATGGGAAAAAGGCATTATTTTATGGTGTTGTAGTTGTGCACGGAATGGGAAAAAGGGCGTTATTTTACGGTGTTGGGGCTGGAGGTAGACGAAAAAATAGGCAAAGTTTTACGGTGTTGCAACTGCGCAGAATGGGAAAAAAAGAGTTTCTACAATGTTACAGCTACAGATAAATGGAAAAATAGACAAGTTTTTATGGTGTTGGAGCTACGCATGACGGAAAAAAAGGCTATTTTTTCGGTGTTGCAGTTGCAAATAAACAAAAAATAGGCAATTTTTATAGCATTCGTAGCTATGACAGAGTGTTCAGTATTTATTTTGCTTCAAGGAGTTTCCTTCTGAAGTAAGAAGTTACAAAAGGATGCCCACGGTCGTTAGTCCCAATCATGACCATTGCTCCCCAGGTACATCCCTGCACATATTCTTAAAAAAAAAGATCAAGTGCAAAGGAAAAATAAAAAATAATAATAAAAACATCAATTTAATTATGTACAAAAATTTGTGTAGGAATCATAGTGATTGTATAAATATTGACAAGGGAAAAGAAAGATTCATTTCCTTGTTCCAATTGGTATTCTAGATCAGCTGCAATCCGTGAAGTGAATGCGTCCTTCAAAATAAGATTATGGTACATTCGCAACTTGTGACCATTAGCAAGTAATGGTGCACGATTCTCATCTATGGTAACCAAGAAGACTGTACCATTGTCAAATACTCTATCTACCAGGTATGGGCCCAACCATATTGTGCATAAATTACCCTTGAAGTCACTTTTGAATCTTGAATCGTATAATAATGCCTAGTCTCCTTTGCATAAGACTTTCTTTTTGATGAATCAATTGTGCCAATTGGATCTATGTTGCTAAATTAACATTGTTTGATCCACAACAACTAAATGTTTCCCATCAAGTTCATTCAATTGATTCAATCTACTCCTATGGGATTCAGTCACATCTAAGCTTACCTCCATAGATGTCTTCAAGGTCTTGATTTCGAATTCAATGGGGAAGACAAAACCTTTTCCATACACCAAGTCATAAGGAGAGAAACCTGTGGTATTGTCCCAAGTAGTATGATATTCCCACAATGCTTTCAGAAGTCTATTATCCCAACCTCTACGATGGCTCCTAAATTTTTTGGTAAGGATAGCTTCAATAACTTTGTTAGTGTGTTCCACCTAGCCATTGGCCTAGGGATGATATGGTGAAGCTATCTGGTGTTGAATATGGTACTTTTGTAGCAAATATTCAAAATTATGTGACACAAACTGAGGTCCTCCATTTGTAACCACTTCCTTGGGTACTCCAAAATGGGTAAAGATTTCACCATATAGGAAATCGATTGAGCCTAGTCATTGGCTTTCAACAAAGCCACAACTTCTACCCATTTCATGATGTAGTATGTACAAACCAAGATGTAGGATTTCTTCCTGGAATGAGGGTTGATAGGGCCAACAAAATCTAAGGCCTGTCTATCAAAATGTTCGACCACCAACTATGGTTGAAGATGAATTTGATCCAATCTGTTAGGTTGGCCCATCCTCTAGCAGCTGTCACAAGACTGGAGATATTGTTTTGCATCCCTAAAAAGTGTCTGCAATAGTATCCCATTCTCAGCACCTTATGACCTGTCCTCCTATCTACAAAATGTTGCCCACATGGCTCGTCATGGTAGGCCTTTAGAATATGGAAGATTTCATCTTCTATTACACATCTTCTAATCTCAAGATCAGGGCCCGTGTAGAAGAGATGACCACCTATCCAACAATACCTAGAAATTTTTTGAATGATTTTGCTCTTCTCTCTTTTTGACAAATGTGTCAAAAGCTTCCTTGCAGCCAAGTAGTTAGTGACATCTGCGTACCAAGGGGAATAAGCTAAAACTACAAATAAGTGTTCATCTATAAAAGAGTACTCAATAGGAAGATTATCATCACTGTTAGTAAAATGAGATAAGAAATCAGTGACAACATTTTCTTTTCTAGGTCTTCCTATAATAGTAATATCAAATTCCTATAGTAATAACAGCCATCTAGTTACCTGAGCATTTGTAACAGGTTTATTCATTAGATACTTAATGGCTGAGTGGTCAGTGTGCACAAAGGTGAGATATCCAGTGATGTAGTGTCTAAATTTGTTAATGGAGTAGACAATGGCTAAAAAATCCTTCTCGGTAACATTATAATTAAGTTCAACAGTGGCCAAGTTTTTGCTAATCTAATAGACTGCATAAGGTGCTTGACCATTCTGTTGTCCTAATACTGCTCCAATGGCAGTGTCAGAGGCATCTTAAGAAATGTGAAAAGGAAGGGCCCATATGGCCCCCCTTAAGATGGGAGTTGTAGACAACTTCTCCTTAAGTTTAACAAATGCTTTCTAGCATGCATCATTCCAAATAAATTGCACATCCTTCATTAACAAATAAAACGAAGGAGAAGCAAGTTTGGAAAAGTTTTCTATAAATCTTCTGTAATAACCAGCATTCCCTAAGAAACTGTGTACCTATTTTTGAGTTCCAGGAGTGGGTATATTTTCAATTACTTTGATTTTAGAGGGATCTACTTGGATTCCATCAGTAGAGATAAAATGCCCCAGCAATACCCCTTCACTCATCATCATATGGAACTTTTCAGTGCTCAAAGATAGCTGGGTCTTCTCACGGTGTGTTAAAACCTCTTCGAAATTTTTCAATGCTTCTTCAAAATCCTTTCCATAAGGAGTAAAATAATACATGAAAATTTCCATACTATCATTAACCAATTCTGAAAAGATGGCAATCACATCTCTCTGAAATGTGGCTAGTGCATTGCATAAGCCAAAGGGAAGCACCCTGTATGCAAAAGATCCCTAGGGATAGGTAAAGGTAGTTTTATCTTGGTCTTCAGGAGAAATATGGATTTTATTGTACCCACTAAACCCATCCAGGAAGGAGAAGAACTTCTTCCTAGATAAGGTGTCAAGTACCTGGTTGATGAAAGGGAAGGGGAAGTGATCTTTCTGTGTCACCTTGTTCAGCTCTTTATAGTCCACACAGACTCTCCATTTACCATTCTTCTTGGGTACTATCAGGAGTGGAGACACCCACTCATTGTTTGAGATGGGATATATAACTCTTACTTCTAGGAGTTTTTGAATTTCTTCCTTCATGATGTCCCTAAGATTTGGGTTCATCCTTGGTTGGGGCTAGCACACAGGCCAAGAGTCACTTTTGATATAAGTGTGGTGGGTGCACAGATTAGAAGGGATTCCCTTCATGTCTATGTACTCCCAGGAAATTTCACCCGTATGTTTTTTTAAGAGATTGATTAGGCACTCCTATTCATCTAAAGCAAGAGTGGGGTTGATATTTAAGGTTTTTCCAGGCTCTATCTCAACATGAACACTTTTCAAAATTTTCAACACTGGAACTATATAAGTATCACTGACTAATGTCTCCTCTGTGACATTTTGTTGTTCTTCTTCATATAGATTACTATTTAGGATCTGATAAATTTGTTTATTGATAGAAGTGGGTTCACTGATGAAATTATTAATAGCATCATCTTTGGTTTCATTTTTAAATGTCAAGGCCTTCCCTATCATTAATAGCAGTTGAACGCTCTCCTTTTCCTCTATATCCATCCATAATGGAGTTTCAGCTTCTAGGCTTGGCCGAGATAGAGGATAAAGAGTGAGGTTTTTTTATCTTAGTTCCATCTGATATGGCCATAGACCTAGACGAACAGCTGATGCAAGAATTAGTTGTAGCTAACCAGGTCCTTACCAGGATCAGTGGGTGTCCTCCTAGCTGCTACTTGGGTTGTAAAACCAAGAAGTCAGCCAAATATTCCCACAAATAAACTAAGATAACAAGGTCATCCAATATTCCCTCAGGCTTAATAGTGGATCTATATACAAGTTCTAAAATGGTAGGATTTGGCCTGAGATTAGTGAGCCCAAGTTTCCTTAAAGTTTCAGTGGTCATGATGTTAATTGTTGCGCCTAAATCTACCAGTATGTTGGGTATCTGCATGCTGCCAATTTGTACAGTGACAGTGGGATTCCCAAGATCGTCGTATTTGGCCAAGAAGGTTTTACCCATTATTAATTCAGATAATTTCCCTATGACATGAACAATGGGAGGATCCCTGGGTTTTCTTCCTGGTTTTCTTGTACATAGATCCCGAACGGTTCTAGCATAAATAGGCACATTGTGAAGGGCCTATGGATTGAAATTTTGACATAGAGTTTTTTTAACTCTCCTAAGAGGTTAAATTGAGGTTGTCCCACAACTTTCAGCAGTATTATTCTTTTAGGGTATGGTGGTTCCCTAACCAATTGTGTAGGTTGTGTGTCGATAGATGTTTCTTGTTTTGTTTCATCCAGTATCTTGGTAGGATTTTCAGTGTCCTCAATAATGGGGATCACTACAGTGGATAAGTATTGTTGGTCCATCATTTATTCAGACACAGAGGATGGAACATAGTCAATGACCAAAGCATCCACTAGGCTACCTGATTGTAAGCAAATGTTGTTACAACGAACTGGAGTAATAGAGTAAGCAGGCATGTTAGAAATCTCAAATTGATAGACTACTTTATTATTTGGATTTGGGTTAGGTTGAGTAATAAACTACGGTCACATAGGCATATTGGGTGAAGCATTATTCTGGAGTTACAGCTGCGACTGTTGATAAGGTTGAGGGTTTTGATGAGGAGGATATGGTTGGTGAGGAAATAGTTGATGTGGAAACTGTTGAGGAGGTTGGTTATGGGGAAAATGGTTCCCTAGGTTGAAGTTCCTCCACTTAGGAGACCAAGAATTATGTTGTTTTGTTGACTGTGTCTAAGAGTTCCAGAAGTTAAAATTTTGCATCAGAAGTTGAGAAGGATACCATTGATGGTTGGAATAATATGAAGGGAATTTCGTATTCATGTGATGCATATTATTACAATTATTCATGTTATTCAAAAATGGAAATGAGTCTGTATTCATACCTTGATTTCAAGGATTCCAAGGATTTTTCTGTGCAATAAAGTAGGTTGGTTCCACATCTGGAGTTGATGCCTGCAAAACTGCCTTCACTTGAGGTAGTGAAGGGAATTCTTTTGTGTCATGGTTCAGCTCACAAAGCTGACACACTTCTACTTTATTGAGTGGGAACTATTTCAGAAGATGGTTCTTCCTACATTTAGGGCAGAATACACCAAGTGTGAAATCTTCTTCTACTTGATTCTACTTTTCCCTTAGGACATCTATTTCTGAGGAGATGTAGAGCATCATTTATGTCTTGAAATTTTCAAGGAGATTGCCTACTTCTTCCTAGGTGTGGCTCTTCCATTAGATGACTTTTGTGTTTTTTGAAAGACATTTCATTCTAGTTTATCCCTTTTGTCCCGTTTATTGTTTCTGGAAGATCCTCTGGGATACCTCTTGCATAATTCAATAATTTTTTCAAGGGATTCCTTTGAGATATCCTCATTTCCTAATAGGTTCAACATGTCTAGGTAGTCATCCTTGATCCCATGAATTAGGATTATCTTGAGCATATCTAACCCCATATTAGTATGTCCATCTCTCTACACATTATATTAAAGTATTTCAACAAAATATTCCAGGATTTCATCATCCCTTTGTACAATTTTAAACAATTCTTCTCTCTTATCTTTATTATTGTAGTACTCCTGATATTTCTCTAGGAGCACCTGTTTCATCAGGTCCCAGTTCGTGACAGTCCCCCCACCTAGGCTCATGAACCAATGTAACGCATTATCCTTCAGAGTAGCAGGGAATAGTTTCAACCTCTGTTCATTGGAGGTGTAATCATTGCTATGACAGAGGACATCAAAATAAAAAAGGAATTCATCCAGATCCTCTGCTGCTTTTCCATAAAAATGATGCAGTAGAGATGGCGATATATGTTTCATGGGGGTGATCCCCTCTGGTTGTTGAATGGGGAACTAGAGTGTAGAAATAGTCCCCTCAGGCTTGGAATTACTATGCTGATGATGATTTTCTCCCATTACTTCCTCGTGATATTCTGGATTGCATCTATTGTTCATGTCTTCTTTTGCTTTCTCCTCTCTATGCTTCCATGAATCGTTTAATTCTTAATGGAACTATGTCCACTCTTCGTTTGTCACAACATTCCCGTTAATGTGATATACCAAATCTTGGTTAGCTAATCCCATAGTACTAAGTCTGTCTTCCTTCGTAGGGACACCCGAGGGTGTTGCATCTTCTCCTGTGTTCTCCACTATGTAAATTGATGCTTCCACTCCAGGGTTAATCGGGCTCCTTCTGACAGATGATTCCTGATGGCGATATCTAGTAGAAGAATTGGTCCTATCAACCAGATCGTCAATGAAAGTCTTTCTTCCCAATGTTGGATTTCATCCACGACCTCGATCACCTGCAATGTTAGTATTCTGTGGGGTTCTAGGGTTTATAGGAATTCCACACTGTACCCTTCTCATATTCATGCAACCCAAAACATGCAAACTTAAAAACTGAATAAAAATGAATAGATGTAACTAATGGATACAACTACTATGGTGTCTAATAATTGTCTTTCCCCGGCAACGACGCCAAAATGTTGGGCACCCTATATGCAAGTTAATTAAAGCTAACATACAGAGTCTTCAATCTAAATTTCCAACCCAGAGAAGTGATTTATTTCAAAGATAATGTGCACTATATATGCTTAAACACTAAGTAGTTGATACTGTAAATGAATTATCCTACCTTCCTGTTCATCCCAACTCATCCCATTATCAACTTAATCTAATTTACCATCTTAAGAATGAAAAACCACAAATACCTTCTTACAATCCTTAATATAGAAATAAGAGATTCAGAAAATAAACATCTAGATTTACTTTTGCAGAAAGTTAAATCCTAAATTACCAGGCCATCTGAAGATCCATTATAACTATCTCAATCCAACTTGATCTAGAATTCAGAAATGCATAAATTGAACTTTAACAATTATAACTACAAATGGACTTAATTAACAAATATCAATAAAGACATCAATTGAAAGAAACTAGGGATGAGATCAGTTGTTACAGCTATCACACAATTGCATAAAGAAAATTAGTCTACACAGTCGACTGTCACACCACTCTGTTGTAGCTCATAGGGAATGCAATTACTGATCGTTGAAGGTACACAATAAATCATTACTGTTGCAGATGTATAAAATAATGAATCCACTATAACATCCGCACCACATAACAGAGGAATAAATACCTAATTAACTCGGCAAACTCTTTAGGAAGGTTGGCCCAGCCTTCAAATAGAGATGCCAAAATTTAACACAAGTTAAATGCTGATATCAGAAGAATCCTGCTCCTTGTATTAAATGGTGAAATAAATATACAATCTCTGTTACAGCTTATGCCATAAAATCAATTAATTTACAACCCTTGGCTTGAAATAGGTTCCAATATTTATACATTCACAATTGTAACTTCTACCCACTGATATTGAGAATCCATGAAGATCTATGATATTTAGGTTTCCCCATTTAGGATACGTTGTTACAGCTATGGGAAAGATAAGAGAATAAAATATAGGAAAGATGTTACTTGAGCCAACAATGATATAACAGGATCAATCTAGAAGATGCTTCATCGGTTGCAGCTACCCTCGAGCAGCAACACGCTGTTGCATCTGAATCTGTTGCAGCCAAGCCTATTGAAGCCACCCTTGTACAACTTCCATGCAATAATGAGCTTTGAATTCATCCTTTGTGTAAAGATGGAATAGGTGGCAGTCAACTCAACAATGAATGTCCATCTCTCTCCTGACTTGTTCAGCCTACTACACCTGTATCCTTTACATCTTGAATTATCTTTATAAAATCATCATATGTTAGCATAATCCAAGATATAGAGCCCTGATTACAACAATCATAAGTATTAATAAGATAAGACAATAATTAAACATACCTGTATGGATCGAGGGATCAACTGAAGGAAAACATATGTTTGGTGCATATAATGGAGTAAGATAAGGAAAAAAGGGGTAGGTAAATGTGGTAAAAAAGGGGTCATTTTTCGGGCCCAACAGAAACCCTCCCACACTGTCAATTCATGTGTCTAATCACTACTAGATTTCGATCCAAAATCCGACGGTTTTTTCCGATGGCGCATGGATTTTTTATTTTAACAGTGCCAAAAATCAGGAAGATAATTTTTTTTTTTGAAATGGTGGTGATAAGCGTCGCTTAAGCGATGGCTAGGCTTGATAAGCGTCTCTTAAGCGACGGCTAAGCTTGTAAGCATCGCTTAAGTGACGACTATCCTCCTAAGCATAGCTTAAGCGACGACGCTTAAATTACTCATTCGTTTAATAATGTCTTATCAATCATTTAATAATTTGTCGTAATTGGTTAATTATTTAAAATGGAAAGCGACGCTTAAGACATTATCCCATACACATTAAAATGGAAAGCCTAGGTTCATTTTTCATATAAATAGATGTACGTCTAGGTTCATTATCTCACACACTGAGTCTTGCACTTATCTCTTGGTTAAGAAGTGCGAAATTCCTAAGGGTTTTTTTTTGGCGTTGCTCTTTTGTGGGGATCTTCCCACTTGGTCTTGGATTTTGGCGTTGCTCTTTTGTGGGGATCTTCCCACTTGGTCTTGGATTTTGGGGTTGCTCTTTTGTGGGGATCTTCCCACTTGGTCTTGGCCAATTTTGGCCTTGCTCTTTTGTGGGGATCTTCCCACTTGGTCTTGGATTTTGGTCAGCTTGCTCTTTGGATTTGGTTCTAACCCTTGTGGAAAAGAAGACTCATCATATACTTGGTTTTGCTCATACTTTGTTCTTAGGGTTTGAGTAATAAAATTCCATGTAACAATGATGTTACAGGTCATCAAGATCCGGCAGAACAAAATCGACAATTGCTTGCTAGGTTGTGGGAG
>LPNX010813560.1:20235-37921 GCA_001517045.1 Pseudotsuga menziesii | reverse complement strand
GGGAGCACCCTGCGCGAAAGGTTGTCATGGATTCCCATAGCTTATGGCCGCACCGATGTAATTACCATATCTGCGCGCGGCATAAGCTTTGCCATTTTTTGTCCTTGCTAAAACTGTGTATAGGTTTGAAAGAGAGTCACACCTAGCATTTAAAATCTATGCATTTGCATCACATATCGTTTCATTGGTAAAAATGGCATACTGGAAAGTAATGTAAGTTGGATGATGGACCGGTTAATGAGTAAATTCATGTTAGTACTATAGGTCATTATATTGCAGAAATAGTCTAAGTTTTTGTGCTGATAGTTTCAGATAGTCAGGATATAGATAGGTTGTGCATACATGTGAGGGTTGCTTTCTTACTTACACATTGATATAAGATAATAGCACAACTCAAAAGATTGCATGACTAGTTCAAATCCTTCAACTTGAAGAGACTATATCTGATATCATTATAGTCATATAGACAATGGAGAAAGAATAAAATGCTTCATAATATTCACAAATTTGAATTGCTTAATATCATGATGTTTTACATTGCAGGAGGATTTTAAAATGTCCAGAAGACAGAAAAAGAAGGCCCCTGTGGTAGAAGAACAAACAACAATAGAGGCCGTCCTACCAACTGCGTATATATATGAGGATACCCAGTGTGTCACGGGGGTGGACCCTGAGTATAAGTGGGGAGACATATACAGGCTGATTTCCCGTAGGGAAGTCCTAGATATGGGCCTGGAGGAAGAACCCATTTACGCAAACATAGAAAGATCTGCAATTATGAAGGTTTCCACAAGGCCAGAGATGTTTCCATGTTCTAAGGTGATGAAGTGGATCCTGCCACACACAAACCATGGCTCAATGCTTATATGTAATGTTGAAGGTCAGGGTTATGCTACCTTTAGCCCTGGATATGTGGCATTAGCTTACCACCTGCCTGAGCCTCAAGTTTTCTTGTCCAATGAATGGTTGGACAATCTCAGGATGGATTTGATAGAAACCATGAGGAGAATGCTATTACCAGGGAAGCTCTATAGACATAGAGCTACTGAAGATTATGACACAGCCAGCCTTAGAGCCCCTTGCAGATTCATAGCTCTAATGCTGAATAGGATCTTCAGGAGGGCTAATGGCAGATTATTCAAATTCGAATGGATACCCCTGATTTTACATGTGGCCACAGAAGGGACCATCTTCAACTGGTCCAGCCTGGTATCTAGTAGTCTATCTTCTTGTATAGCTGCAGCAAAAGGAGGAGTAGAACAGAAAAAATCTGAGTTTTATATGAGCTCGATCCTGATTGACTGCATACTATGCCACCAGCCCTTCCCCGGGCTCAAATGTGTTTGGGACAGGGACATAATGCCCGTATATGCAGCCTACAAGCTACTGGGGGCTCATCAATACCATAGTTATTATCGAGAAATCTGTGAGCATTTTATCATGCCTCTGCACACTCTTATCTTCCGAAAGGAATGTGACTGCATGTCTGAAGAAGCTATGCAGGTAGTAGAGGAGTATGGTGATTATTTCTTGACAGAGAACGGGATGTATCTTAGAATGTTTGGTGGGTCAAGGACACCTTATCTGCTGCCCAAGTATGCAACAGATTATATAATCCATAAGGAGGTTGTTAGATAGGTGTTTATTGACGGAGTTGGTCATTTCTTATTCCAAAAAAAGAAGGCTGTCTATCCACCCTTACCATTTAAGTTAGGCAGCTGCAGTTTCGCCAATGTGAAACAAGCTCCAGAATTTATAGAGGAACTAGGGAAGTTCCATTTTGGGGAGATGTCTTTCAGACGAAATGACACTCATGAAAGAATGGCTGAGCATTGCAAGAAGCACAAGGTGTTTTATGAGTACACCGATCATTTCGACAATGATGAATCCGTTTTCAGAAGGGCCCCGAACATGATAGCGCTCAGTAAGAGATTCAAACCGAAAGGTGGAAAAGGATCTGAACAAGAGAAGGCTGAGCAGGCTAAGGTTGAAGAAGTAGCCAAAAGGATAAGAGAAGAGGCCCAAAGGCTAGAAGAAGAGGCTGTAGAGTGGCTCCGGAAAGAAGAAGAGGAAAAGAAGAAAGCTGCCCAGGATGCAGCTGAACGAGTAAAGGAAACAGCCATAGAAACAGAAGAAGCTGCTAAGCAAGCAGCCAAAGAAGCTCAGAGAAAGCTAGATGAAGAACTGCAAGAGCAGAAGGCCGAATAGATACAGTTGATGCAACAGCAAGCTCCCGAGGCGTCATCAGGGCTGAGTCAGGGAGATGAAAACCTTGAGATACAGATCCCTCAAGTACCCACTACCATAGAAGCTGCTACCCCCATGACTCAGCTGGTACCCTTCACACAGAAAAAAGGGCAAGAAGTCCCTGATTTCAGCACAGTATACTATGAGAGGGCTACCAAAAGGATTATGAGGAGAATTGAGAGAAAGATAGAAGTAGAAGGGATGACCAGTACAATGATAACAGATAAAGCTGTGATGGTCGGGACAGATAAAGATCCAAGGTTTGTCATAAGGGCTGGGAAGGCAGCAATACACGCTACGGAGGATAACATAGATCGAATGATGAATGAAATAGAATCTACCAAGAAAACTTCCTCTCAGCTGAAGGACACCTTGAGGAAGGAAAGAGAAGAGAGCAATAAACTCAAAAGAAAATATGATCATGTGCTCAGAGAAATGGAGGCTACAAAGAGTGAAATCTACGCCATCCAGGGAGCAGCACATGCACAGGAAACAACACAAGAAGCCCTAGAAAGAGCATAGCAAGAAATTCTAGACTTGAAGAATGAAAAAGAGTAGATGAAGGCGAAGATAGAAGATCTAGAAGGGCAACATGCTATTATATACGAGTCCAATACTGCATGTGTCAAAGAACTAAAAGAGAAACTAGAAGCAGCTAAACAACAGCAGGTTGATCTGCAGCCGATCAAAGAACACATCCAGGCCCAGAAAGCTAAGGTGCTGCACCTGCAAACTGTTCTAGAAGAGGAAAGATGCCAGATTCTCCAGGTTGATAGCCGATTAGAAGAAATCTTGGAGACTGCTTCTTACTTTGTTGATAGGTCACAAGATATCCTTGAAGTATTGACCACTAGGATGGCAAGGGTAGAAAAAGGTGAAGAAGTCCCAGCAGGACTGTCAGACAAGAATAGACAAACCCTTCAGCGAGATTATGACTTGATGGAGTTCGCTATCACTACTATAGAGGACTTCAAGAAAACCGTCCAGAAAACAAAGGGACTGTGCACCGAATTTTTCAGGAGATCCTTAGTCATTTACAACCGGTGTCAAGCAGAAGATGAGCAAAGACTACACGAGTTCCCAGATCATGACTCATTCATAGAAATTTTGCATAAGAGGCAACAGGAGGAATAAGCCAAATTACAAGGCATCAGCGCCATTGATGAACAAACCCTGAAGACTGAAATAGGCCATACCGCTGTTTGCGTGCAGCTCCTAGAAGAACAGGTGAGACTAAATGCAACCAGGGTCGAGGCCATCAAGAAAAAGGTGGAAAAGTTGGAGATTAATATCCAATTCTTGGAGCCCACCTCATTTGAAGAGCTCGATAGTGAAGCTACAGCATGGAAGAAATACTTGGAGAGCCATGCGGGACCCTCTTAGTGGGAAATCGGTCATTATAATATTGTAAAATATTTGTAAAAGTTTTGGGAAAAGGAGAAGCGTTAGGAAGACCAAAGGTTGGGATGCCCAAAGGTCCCTTTGCGCAGCCCAACCATTTCTTGCATTTTGTATAAAAGTAGGAGACATAGATGAGAGAGGGGTTTTTTTTTTCCCAGTAATACTGGAGGACCTATTGTAAGAAGAACTACTTCCTTTTGCAATAAAGTTTTTTAGTTTTCCTGTTGGAGAAAGAGCTGTGAAGTTTCCAAATGTTATGCAATGGATGGCAGAAAGATGAACTACTTTATTTTTCAGCTTATGTCCATAAATCGTGAGATCGTTCTAACTCTGTGACCTATGTCTTGTTGAATGGTTTCTAACTTATTTTGTGGAAAATTCACTCAGAGTAATGCCTGTGTTTCATATAACAGTTAGCTATCTGATTGTTAGAATATTTTCTTGTTCATGTGTTGTAAACGTAAATATCAGCTATCTGTCATTTGGTTTATTATACATGGAGATAATGCATTACTCATCAATAATAATTTTCTAGCTCCCCGGGGATAGGTAGTTAGGTGTTTAGATTGTTAGTTGTTTTATTTCCTAATTGCATATGTGGTTTAGATGTTGTGAACATAAGACGAGAGGTAAGAACCTGCGCAGCACATTGTGTCGTTCCTTGCATCTTTATCACACTGCATGGTTAAGATAGGCATATGCATTGCATACATTAAGTCAAAAAATACAAATTCCAGTGGACCGGGCCGCAACCGGTAAACCTTTGTGTTACTTTGACCTACGGTAGCTGGACCGTAAACCGGACGGATTCCCTATACCAAACAGTCAACGGGCTAGTTGGGAACGTTGATTGGGGAGAATCCCTTACTATTGCTGCGTGCGAATTTCTAGGCCTCAACAGGTGGGTAACCCTCCTATTGTCTAAGGGTTAAATTCCCCATAGTTTTGGGGCACTGGGGTTATTAGACTCACCTAGTGAAGTCAGCCCTAGTTGGGTTTAGTCAAGTTGGGAATTAGTATAAATAGAGAGCTAGCCTCTCTATTTACCACACACTCACTCACACTTAGTTGTAGCGCATAGCTAAGGAAGAGAAAGACACTGGGGCAAGGAAGAAAGAGGTTACTGCCATCGGGAGATCATCTTACTATTTTTGGGTTTCACTTTTGGTGTTGATTCTATCTCTGAGGAAGTTACAGGGTTTTCTCCATTTATGGTTTCCCCGAGGAAAAACACTGTGTTCATTGTCTCTTGTGTTTGATTGCTGTGCTTGTTGTTCTCTCAGTTAAATATCCTAATGAAATGCTAGATCAATGTTAAAAATCTAACAGACCCATCCTTTGGAAACTATCACAGAATTGCAATTCCTAATGTGTGTCTCCATAGGTGTTGTAGTAGGTGTTTCAACGTGTGTTTTAGTATCCTCGAGAATGAGGATTGTTGCACATATTGGGATTTCCACCTATTCAAGGATTGCTTCTTTAGTCATAGGGGATGGAACATCCTCAATGATAATGGACTCCACCAACCCCCCCATATAATAAATGTAATTCATTGCATGGGATAGGGGTGATAGAATAAGATGGCATGTTAAATGGTTCTATTTGACGTGATGCCTTATTGTTGTGTTTAGGATTAGGTTGAGCAAGCATCTGAGGTCGTAATGATATGTTAATTGGTGCATGGTTAGCAAGAAGTTGCAGCTGTGGCTTCTGAAACTGTGGGTGAGGGAACTGATTCCATGGGTAAGGATTTCTCCAATTTGGGGACCAATGAGTTAACCTATTTGGATGTGATGACCATGACATCCATGGTGTGGGATATTTCATTATAGCTTGAGTGGATGGGTGCATGGTTAAATTTGTACTTTCTTGGACTAAAATTTGGCATGGTTAGACTAGACATAGGCATTGATGTTATGGGAGTGTTTCTGGACTCAAACATGACCGACACTAACAATTTTAGCATAAAAAAACATACATATAGATTAATTAATGTGTTGCACGGGGCCAACATTGACTCTTTTTAAATTTGTGTTTGCTTGGACTGAAATTTGGCATCGTTAGAATAAACACATGCATTGACATTGTGGGAGGGTTTATAGACTCAAACATGATTGACACTAACAATTTGAGCATCAAAATCCATACCTATAGATTAAATAATGTGTTGCATGGGGCTAACGTTGAATTTTTTTAATTTGTGCTTGCATGAACTGAAATTTGTTTTGGTTAGAACAGACACATGCATTGAAGCCATGGGAGGGTTTCTAGACTCAAACATTATTGACACTAACAATTCAAGCATAAAAAACCATACCTATATATTAATTTATGTGCTGCACGAGGCCAACATTGAATTTTTTAAATTTGTGCTTGCATGGACTGAAATTTTTCATGGTTAGAATAGATGCATGCAATGACATTGTGGGAGGGTTTCCACAATCAAGCATGACTGCCACTAACAATTCAAGCATAAAAACCCATACCTATAGATTAATTAATGTGTTGCACGGGGCCAACATTGAATTTTTTAAATTTTTGCTTGTAGTGTTTCTTCAGTAAACAATCCATTAATACACTTTAGTATTTGTTCTAGATTTTGGAAATTAATTGTGTAATAATTTGGTACTAGATTCTAAATATGAGAAAGATAGATATGCACAAATTAATTATCAACACCCCCATTAAAACTATGCAGAAGAAGATTGAATCACTTCTCTCTAGTTTTGTTTATAACAATAGATCTTGTAGACTAAGTTTTGGAAAGTTGAGTTTTTAGGCATAGTTGGCCTTGTAGCATGAAAATTCAACATGGTAAATTAAATTTAGGATGTTAAATGTTTTATTGGTATATAGTTGGTTTTGTGCTAATCTTAGAGGTTTAAATTAACCTTCAATATTAATACATTCTTAGTTTTTTCACTTTATAGTTGGATTCTACATTTGCTCCATATTTCTCATGTATAATTATTGATTATGTAGAGTTATGGTTGGTTTCCAACTCCTTTATATGATAAAATATTCAAATCTATTAGTCAAGTACTATCTATTTTGCAATGAAATTAACACGACCTTGAGTTGTTGCAATGCCAATAAGTCTAAGATAACCTTGCAGAATATATATTACTTTATGGAGAATTAGTATGAATTTGAAACTATACATATGGAAAGATAAATTGCAGTTTAAAAGAAATTATGTGCACGTGGAATGTGGCTTCAACAATATAAAATCTAGAATGTCTTTGACATAAAATATTTGGAATATTATTAAAATTAGTATGAATTTCAACTCTAAAAAACCTTAGAGTGTCCTATTTCATAGTAGTGGAACCATTATTCATATTTGCAATGATACTCCTATATTTTATTTACTTTCTTATTAGATCACAATATGTGTTTCTTGAGTTCCTTTACCATCTTAGGTAATTTAATATAGTAGTGGAGAAAGTGCGCAAACCATTTTTTTGTAAAACAATCCTACTTCAATGATAGAACTAGACAATGTAAATACACAAACACTAACAACTAAAATATAAATGATCCTAAAGAATTGCAACTTCTTCAATATGCTCATAACTTACTAAGGTCACAAAACCACTTGATCATAGTTATAGGGTGTTTAGGTGGAGGGTATATAGTTAGCACTTGGTCATAGTTAGAGGGTGTGTAGAGTGTTTTGTTTCATAATACTAGAACCATTATTCATATTTGCAATGATACTCCTATATTTTATTTACTTTATTGTTAGATCACAATATGTTTTTCTTTAGTTCCTTTACCATATTAGATAATTTGATATCGTAGTGGAAAAAAATACCCACTAATCTCAAACCCGTATCTCTAGGTACATACCCTTTATCCCTGTTAGCACTATTTTTGGGCTAAGTGTTCGACAAGGAATCAGACTAGTGAAAGAAAGGATAAGGCCTGCATACCCATATCATAAGACTTTAAATATGATAATAAGGCTTTGCAGGTAAATGGATAGCTAAGATGCATAGTAGAGAAGATCAAAGGTCGAAAATCATTTTCGCCAAGGAAAAATTGGGAGCGAAAAGGCGAAAAAGCAATTTTCGGTAGTGAAAAGTGATAAAACCAGACTTCCAAATTCTATAGTCCAAGATCTACGGTTGATAGGGTTTTTGCCATAGATCAATGGTCTGGAAAGAGGAAGAAGAGAAAAAGGAAAAACATTTGGTTATGAAAGTTGAAATCCTGAATTCTGCTTTCTGTAGTCTGAGATCCAACGACTCAGAACATTTCTGCCAAAGATCAACGGTTTGAAAGATGGAAGTAGAAAGATAAGAGATAAACTTCAAAGAATATAAAATCGTAGTTTCCATTTTATATAGTTTGAGATCCGACGGCTCAGAGTGCTTCCGCCAAAGATCAACAACTTCGAAAAGAACAAAGGGCGGAGATTGAAAAGTGGAAATACTAAAGGATTTTATCATGAAAAGTTGAAATCCCACTTTTCCTGATCCACAAGATCTACAGTTTAGGGAGATCCTGCACAGTTCAACAGTGTGAAAAGGAATGAGAAAGCCAACTATGGAAGCATGCAATTTAGCATCGTAAAGGAAGATATCTTGAATTTCATTTTCCGCAGCTCGCAAACTGATCTCAAATCAACGACTGAGAATGAATCTTGCGGAGATCGACGATTTGGAAAAGAGGAAAATGTGCACAAGATAATTAGGTTTCTCGATATGCAGAACTTGGTAGACCCCACATCGTTCAACAGCCTAGATCAATGACAGATAAAGATCCACGGTGGAGGTGGATTCCACTGCTAGAACTTGCGCAAAGAAAGCAACTTTCTAGATTTGCAAAATTGTTTAAAGAGATGCATGTTTCAATGGCCAATATTGATGGTGGAGTAAGATCAACGATGGAGAAAAATTTCGGTGATACAACAAGCACTAGGAAATGAAATTTTAAAATTCATGGAATTTGGTATACCCCACAACTTTCAATGGCCCAGATCAACGAATGATGAAGATCAATGCAGAGGTTGATTTCACTGATTCAACATGAGAGGATAATTTTTTTTTGAAATAAGTGAAAGTGGGTACAAGGTGTACTTTTCGAAGGATCAGATCAAGGTTTGATCTAGATCCATGATCGAGAAAAATTCTTCTAGTTCAAAGTGTCGTTGATTTATTTTTCCAGAATTTAGCAGAATTTTACAAAGCAGGAAGTTTCAGACATGTGATTCCACATCCTTGTCTTGAATAAAAGATCAATGGTCCAGATTTTTTCTGTAATGGGAATAAGAAAGGAAGGATAAAACTGTTACAGGTCCTACAGAAATCCTTTGATCAGTCATTTTGATCAAGTGATCCTGAGCCCCTCCTATCAAATTTCCCTAATTGATCCACCATTCGCATTCCAGCGTGCTTTACTGTTTTGTTTATGATCATGGTGAATCTTTCAGCTCAACATTTGTTAGGATTTTGTTATGCATTTTGTGATTTATCGTTAATAAAATTGCAGAGCCGAATGCTGTCTTGTTGCTGCAAAGATTCATATGTGTTTGTAGTTACAGTCTGTTATTTCCTTTCCTATGTGCATGTCCTTCCTGTTAAAATTGCCATTATGTGTTCTTCATATCTGAAATAAGTGTGTAATAGTTCATAGTTCATATTGTTATTCTTTGGCTATTGTTTCAGGTAGTCACCAATCTTTCCTTCCAAAGTTGGTGCATAATTCATATTTTAGGTGCTCTATGTTCATGGACTGTTCTTGTTCCTTCTTTATCTCTAGACAAACTACTTTTTGATTTTAACTGAGTGCTGCCTTTGTAGAATTTCACCTACAAAATGTTCTGTGTTTCTTAAGGATATTTGTGACTCCATAGTGCAATGCATGCTTTCCTTGTTTCAACCACCAATTCAATCTAAAACTTTATTTCATTTTATATCTGTCCCGGTTAAAAATAAATGAGAGATCCCTGTTTAGAAAGGAGGAACCCAACTCCCTTTCTTAAAGAGGTTCTTTTGTTACCTTGGGATTCACCTTCCACAACCTTGGGGTACAATTATGAGTGCTAAAAAAACTAGCGCTGTTATCGTTGAGCGAAAGTGCAAATCAACCTTGGGAGAGGACAAAGATTCCAAGAAGAAAGGGTTTGTTTGGGAAAATGGATACTTTTGCATTCGAAATAGGTTGTATATTTTCCCTGGCGACTCCACATTGAATTTGAGCAAGATTTTAGAAGGCATCTTGGCTCCCAAGAGGTCACATACACGAGGTAACCCTAACATTGAAGCATTACTAAGTGTGTAAAATCCATAAATATTTTTTAGAATTAAGGGATCATAACAAATAAATATTTCTCAATTTGGTGCATCATCTTCTTAAGAATTTCATAGCATTCAATATTTTGGGAGGGAAACAAATTTTGAAAGGTCCTTGTTGAAATCAAAATCAAAATCTTATTTGAAGGAAACTAAAATTAATCCCAGTAGGTTAGAATCATATTTGCTTAATTCTCTTTGGAAGAATCTTCAAAACTCTGTAAAAACTGAAGAAATAAACCTTCTTGTTCAAATATTTCAGCCTTATATTGCACCAAATGTTCAAACCCCTCTAGCCTTTCAAGCTCCTCCTTATGTTCCAAATCTACCTAGACTAATTGCTGCTAGGTTTGCTCCATTATCCTTACCTGCTGTATTGCATGAGCTTCCTCAAAATGTTTCCCAAAAAATTCCCTTCTATGACGGGGATGGAAATCTCACAACAAGACAACATGTTGATGGATTTGATGATTTTGCGGAATTGGAGCTGGTTGATGATGTTAAGATGAGGTTGTTTGTACTTAGCTTGTCAGGAGAGGAAAATAAATGATTTAGAGATTTACCTGCTAGGTCCATTGCCACATTTGAAGATTTCCAAACTTCATTCTTAGAAAGATGGGATTATAATAAAATTATTTTGTAGGTGCTTTCTCAATATAATAATCTTAAGAAAGGATTTTTTGAATCTGTCCATGAGTTTTCTCATCAATTTATGAGGGTGTATAACTCTATTCTTGCTAATATTAAACCCCTGGTAGGCGCTACAAAACTCCATTATGTTGTTTACTTTTATGGTGACTTTGCATTATTATTGAGAGAGAAAATAAAAAAGTCTTCTTATTATGTTTCAAGATGCTTTAGAGGAAGCTAATATGATGGCAAGTGAAAAAAATAAAGCAGAAAGTAGAGGCAGAAAAAAGGAAATCTAGAGAAGAAAATGTGCTTGTTGCTTATGTTGCTGATGTAAAATTTGAAACGATGCTGAAAACAATGGAGAAATTTCTAGATAGGCTGACTGTGGATAATAGACCATTGAATAGAGAAAAAAATTAACCTCAAATCAGAAACCCAAACTCCAGAAGGCCAAATCCCCCCCCCCCACCTCCACAAATTAGACAAAGAGATATGAAGAATCCTAGAAATCCAGATGATTAGCAAATATGGCCACCTTTTCCTGAGAACTATGTTGCAAATGAATATGAGAACGAATATATGGAGGATCATATTCATGATTTTGGTGACTTGAATTCTGAAATATACCTCACCGAGGAAGAGCATAGTATGTTTACTCATGAGGATTCTAATAATGACTTTGAGGAAGAGTCAGAGAAGTACCAAAAAGGATACCTGCATGCCATAGATGATGTTCAGAGAAAGATCAAATTGAGAAATAGAGATGTTACTATGAATAAAGGAAGGTTCAATCAAAATCAACCTTCTAGTAGTCAACAAAATACATAAAAGAGAAGTGAAAAAAAAGAACCCCTTGTATATAAAGAATTAGAAAATAAAATAGAGAAAACAAAAGAAGTTAAACAACAAGCACTGGTGGATGTAGAGAAAATTATTTCCACTTTTAACTTGTAGATAGAGCTCTCAAAAATGAAAATTTCCATTCCTTCCAATGAATTGTTAAGAAACAGGGAATACAGAGACAAAATAATAGACATGGTCAGGAGTTAGGGAGAATTTCAACCAGATATCCTAGAGGTGGCAGATGATGCTCCTACCATTGTCTTTGGGTAGAAAATTGAAAATGTGGATGATTATGAAGCTCCTTATTTTTACCTAAGTTTAAATGTACATGATATGAATGTTCACAATGCTAATATAGATTCTGGTGCATCTCATAATTTAATTCCCAAGGGAGTGGTAGAATTTTGGGATTGGAAGTTACTAGACCATATAAATATATGTGTTCCTTTGATTCCAAAAAGGTGAAGTGTCTTAGATTGATCAAGAATATAGTGGTAACTTAGACAAAAATACCATCTAATACTGTGGTAATGGACGTTGTTGTAGTAGACATTCCTCCTAAATTTGGTGCATTGTTGTCAAGGCCTTGGACTTCTAAATTGAAAGGAAGTTTGCAAATGGATATGTCTTATTCTACCATTCCTATGGTTGGTGGGAGTAAAAGGTTATATAGTGAGAAAATATCACCTTATGTAGTTAGAATCTAAGAAAAACTAGATAATCATGCTGTCTATGTTGTTGATACTGACTTGGGATATTCAATTTTCTTTAATGATGATCTTCCCTGTGATTTTGAAATTCCTTGCATTGAAGTTAAGGAGGAGGAAGAGTTTGCAAAGAGACAAGAGGATTTGGAAAATAAATAGAAAGAAGAGGGTCTCTGGACCATGCATTTTGATGGATATGTGGAAAAATTTCGTGTTGGTGCTGGTTTATACATTATCTCTTCTATTAGGGATTTTAAGGCTCTGTCATATAAGTTAACTTTTGAATGTAACAATAATGTGGAAGAGTATGAAGCTTTATTACTAGGATTGAATTCTCTGAAGGATATGGGAGAAAAGAATGTACAAGTCATGGGAGATTCAGAGCTTGTAATAAACCAGGTGTTATCACTCTAGAAAACTCCTCTAGGTTGTAGCTCGAGGATTCCTGGTAACTTAAATTTTTTTATGGTTTTCTAAGTGGATCAAGTCAGGTGACCTACAAGACCTCACACTCTCAAGACATGCATGAAAATCAATCAAGGATAAGGCTTCTAACTACCACTGTTCAGAGGCTTGATAATATGGTGCAGAGATGGATAACTTATCATGCTGGAAGATTCATACATAAAATAGATATATATAAATGGCTGATCATAACAAGGAAAATACTTATAATTCAAATCATCAATATGCCAATAGGATGAAAACTATCATACATCAATTAACCTGAATAAAACTGAATAACACATTCAATCATAAGCACATAATAGATAAGAAATGGAAGTTGAACATATGATAGCAAAAGAACTTATATTAGAGCAATATGAGAAGCTTGATAATAGTAATGGTCTAGAAGTCTCTGAACCTCTTCAATAACATAAGTCTTAGGATTCATATCCTTTACAAAAATATTCAGATCCTGAAAAATTGGATCTGATTTACTAAAAATAGAAAAAATAATTGTTTTTTGCATAATTAGGTCAAAAAACCCTAATTTAACTACTAGTCTATCTAAATGTAGAACTCATTCACTGTTTGAACCTTTTGATGACTGTAGTGAGTACTAAGGGTAAATCTGTAACTGGTTCACTGTTGATGTAATTGTAACTTCAGAATGTATTCATCCATATTTCTTATCTATTGTAACCCGATGTTTATTTCGGGATGTATTGTAATGTATTTGAGTCATGTCATACCCCGATGTTTATTTCGGGAATTTTCTATAATGACAAAGTCATGTCAAGTCATCGTGGGTAACCCTCCTATTGGTCAAGGGTTGAAGTCCCCACAGTTGTGGGGCCCTTGGGTTATTAGACTATCCTAGTGAATTCGACCCTAGGTGAGTCATTGTAAGTCAGGGCAATAGTCCCCACCATTGTGTTACCCTCCTATTGGTCAGAGGAGGAAAAGTCCCCACAATTGGTGGGGCACTAGGGTTATTAGACACTCCTAGAGATGTTGGCTCTAGTAAGTAATTGTTAAGTGAGGCCGACATGTTGGAGTGCACTTCAAGTGAACGGAAGAATATAAATAGAGAGTGAGAGCCTCTCTATTTATCACTTGAAACACATCACTCACTCCTCAAGTGTGGTGCATTAGTGAGGAAGGAAATACATTGGGACTAGACAAGAAGAAGACTACTGCTGTCGAAAGTGCATCTTACTGTTTTGGGGATTTTACTATTTTGGTGCTGATTATATCTCTGAGGAAGTTGTGGGGTTTTCTCCTCTATGGTTTCCCTGAGAAAAACTCTTTGTGTCTCTTGTCTCTTGTGATGTGCTTATGTTTGATTGATGTGCTTGTTATTCTCTCAGTGAAAAGATCCTAAGATCATAATGCTAGCTTATATGATGAAAAACTAACATGGTATCAGAGCTAACCTGAGAAGAAGCCATTGTGCAGCTATAGAAGCTAGGGCTTCTTAATTTTTGGTTCTCTCTCCACAATCTATCGGCAAAAGTATGCTAGGATGAATCTCCATCGAAGGGTGCATCTTTCTGTCGAAGCAGAATTCGATTCGGAGCATTTTCAGTTTTTTATGAGGAAATTAGGGATTTCTACAGAAGAGGAATTTTTGAGTGAGACCAGCATAGAATTGTTCTCCTCATCAGAACCGAAGTTTAGAGACCTAGATCTAGAAATTTGGTTGGATGAAACTCTGGGAAAGTCAAACCCTAGTTTGACCCTGAGCTAGGAAAAACCCTAAATACTAAAACTGATACGTTTTGGTACATTCTCTATATTCCGAGTTTAGAGAAGTCTCAAAAGCTGAAAATTGCAGGGGCCGAAGATAAACACCTGATGAACATGATTTCCAAACATCAGCCTCAGATTCACTATATTATGGGAGATATGATCCCTCCAAGTTAGGGTTCCAGCCTCTTCCAAAATTCATCCTTAAATAGGACACTTGGGGAGAATTGTAATATCTTGGGCTACAAGGGTTCAAATGGAATTCATGAAAATTTTATAGAAAGGGCATAGAATATAATTTTGGTGGTCCGAAGATCAGACTCAGACAATGAACCAGTGACACGTGGCATGCCGTACAACTTCATTGTTCTGAACAGTCCTGTAACAGGTCACCTTGGGAAAAGGATCACAAATCCCAAATGGTGAAACCAATTCTGATGAAACATGCTCTGTTGGATCTGGGAAGTGTGAGTTTACCTCAGTGAGAAATTTCAAACATAGAGGATCAGAAATTTCGGAGATACACAGAAACAGTAACAGGAATTTCTGCAAAAGAAATTGGAAGATTAGGGCTTCCTGTTCCGGGAGCTTCCCTCCATCATTTTCAGAAAAGGATTACATTGGACAACTCCATTTGAAGAGATATATATAAATATCCAATCAGATCTGAAATATTCCAAGTTTTTAAAATTAGGGTTTCTGTGGCAAACCCTAGATCAGCTAGCTCCAGAACCAGGACGGACACCTCAAATCGGTAAGATCTAATCCTTTGCTATTTTCATTTAGAGGTTCTCATTTCAAAAGTGATCTATAAAATTATCTTGATGATAAGCTTGATGAAGTTGATGAATTCCAAGCATAGAAGTACTTGATCTCTCTGAAGAAAATGGATTGGACACCTACATGAGTATAGAGGTTCCAGTTTCAGAGGGAGACGAGGCTAGAAGCCTTTCACAAGAAGAACTTGGTCAAGGCCAAGAAGATCATTGCTGATTCAGTCATGAATCAACTTGTATTACAAGTTTCTCCCCAAAGACACCAAAGATGTTTGATTCCTCGGCCAAGCTATTTGAAGGAAAGAACACAGATCGGAATATTCCCTTAAGAAATCAGTTGAAGAATGTGAAGATCCAGAATTTAGAGACCATGCAGTCATAAGATTCTCTCAAATCAAGAACAACTTGAAGCGGTAAAAGAAGAAGTGAAGAATGTAGAAGTGGTGATGGCCACCTTGAATAGCTTCCCAGGATCATGGGATTCATTCATGCAAGGAATGTATTCCAGAAGGAAGTGATTACTTTTAGTAGAATCTGGGAAGAAGAAGAAGCTCGACTCATAAGAAGAGAAGAGAAGATGGAAGCAAATGAACATCAAGCTCTCACCTTCCAAAGAAGATACCTCAAGCAATGAGGAATATGAAGATCTCAACTCTTGAAGAAATTCTTATCCACCTTAGCATTTGGATAAGAAACGATGTTATTATGAATGAAGAATATGATTAAGCGGAAGACTCAAGAAGGAGTATACCCATGAAACAAATAAAAATAAGTATTCAATTATTATTTTGTTATGCATTTGTTTATATCCAGTTGATGTATTATGCACGATAGGATGTTTGCATTAATGACAATATACTACTAATATGCATGTGATGGGTAAGTAGCTCATGGTGCTATACAACTCTCCATTGCTACTTATCTAGAATGAAACCTCTTTGCTGACATATTGGATTAGTGCACAATCGCAATGTTGTCCTGGTAGAGATGGAAGGAATCTAGAAAGTTTCAGTGAGATATGGATGAATGTTGTATTGGATAAAGCAGTTGCATGATCATATATTTATGCATAAGAATTTTCCAGTATGAATATTCCTTATGAAATGTTTCTAACCATACAACTGCATTTGACTTGTAGGAAAGACCGCATACATAATAGCCTACAAGCAAAGAAGAATGAAGACTTGTTTCGAAGAACAAGTGACGATAGTTCAAAGACAAAGAATAATATGATGAATACAATAACATCATTGATAGAGAACCTTCTAGCCACCAAGAAGAAAGGGAAGACTAGTTCAAGAAGAATGATGTCAGGGTGCAGTATTGAGACCTGAAGAGAAGTTCATAGTTCCATCATGTAGTAGATGGAAACATCGTTGGATACAAAGAAATATTTGTAGCACGAGGCTTCTCATGAAAAGAAGGCATAGACTATGAAGAGACATTTGCAGCCAGTAAGAGTTGAAACACATACATAATGAGATTGATGAAGATATTAACCTTTGCTACAAGGTTGAAGATGAAATTCTATACACTAGATGGATACATAAAATACTAGTAGCATAGGAAGCTACTTGTCACTCCGATACATAATGTTTTCAGTGCATAGAGTACAGAAGATAGAGGGAGTATGATACTTCGCTTCAGAGGGAGTGACTATGGAATATCTTGAGGTTCGACATGGTACGACAGCATGGGCAGGTTACTAATGAGTCTAGGATTTACTGAGAGTAAAGTGGATTCCAACCTTTGCTTCAAGGTTGAAGGCGGAAGACAAGTGATGCTCCTGTTATGTGTCAATGCACTATTTTCTAGGCATCGAGGTGTGGACAAGGGAAGTATGCATTAGAGATCCTGAAGAGGTTTGGAATGATGGAATGCAAGGCTATGGCCACACCTATGGCATCGAACCTGACGCTATTGAGTGATGCTTCATCAGAATTGGTTGATGCCACGATGTATCGTCAGATGATTGGGTCATTGATGTACCTGACGAACACGAGACCAGAAATTTGCTTTGCTGTGAACACCTTGAGCCAGTACTTAACACATCTGAGAATTGTTCACTTGACTGCTGCAAAGCATATTCTGAGATGCCTGAAGGATACCGTTGATTATGGGCTCAAGTACGATGCAAATCAAAAGATTAACCTAGAGGGTTATGTTGATTCATATTGGGCAGGCAATGCCATCGACAAGAAGAGTACTTCAGGATGTTGCTTCAGTATGGGATCAGGTGTGATCTCTTGGTTTAGCAGGAAGCAATCCTGTGTGGCACTGAGTACAACTGAAGCAGAGTATGTTACAACTTGTTCAGCTAATTGTGAGGCAGTATTGTTATGAAAGCTACTGTCTGGTATATTTGATCTCCAGTTGGATGCTACTTGTATACATTGTGACAACCAGAGTTGCATGAAGTTGTCAGAGAATCCAGTGTTCCATGACAAGTCGAAGCATATCGAGATCAAGTATCACTATATCAGGGATATGGTGTAGAGAGGAGCAGTGAAGCTCCAATATGTTGCGACGGAGGAACAGATAGCTGATGTATTGACGAAGCCATTAGCTAGGCTGAAGTTTTAGTACT
>LPNX010813560.1:3547-20155 GCA_001517045.1 Pseudotsuga menziesii | reverse complement strand
GGTGTTCTCCAGATCGAGATTTCCTCCAAGAGAAAGTGATGAGACCCATAGCCATTCTGACATGGTGAGAGGATTGGTTCCTTCCATGGTCAGATGTAAGGGCTGAACCATTTTGTAGTGGTGAGAGGATTGGTTCCTTCCATGTCAGATATGAGTGCTGAGATCAATAGCCATTTTGATGAGTAGGTCAGATATAAGGGCTGAGCCATTCTGTCATGGTGATAGGGTTGCTCCCTTCCATGTCAGATATGAGTGCTGGCCATTCTGTCGAGTAGGACAGATGTAAGGGCAATTGCCATTCTAGGAATGGAGGCACCTGGTCAGTTACCAGGATCACTAAGTGTAGGACTGAGTAGCCATTATGATGTGATAGAGGGAAGTGTTCCCACTTGATCAGATGTAAGGGCCGAACCATTCTGTCATGGCTAAAGGATTAAGTTCCTTCCATGTCAGATGTGAGTGTTGGCCATTCCGACGAGTAGGTCAGATGTAAGGGCAACTTCCATTCTCTAGGAGAATGGAGGCGCCTGGTCAGTTACCAGGTAGCTCAGTCAAGGACTGGGGGCTATTCTGATATGACTACTGGGATGTGTTCTCATAGGATTAGATGTGAGTGCAAGACCTTCCATCACTGTGAGCAGGATGTGTTCCCGCCTAGATGGATGTAAGTACAGAGCCTTTCTGGAGCGATTGAGGGATGTGTTCCCACGTGCTCAGATGTAAGTGCTGAAATCTCTCATCACTGTTAGTAGGATGTGTTCTAGCCTGGATGGGAGTCTTTCATCGTTATGAGCAAGATGTGTTCCAGCCTAGATGAAAGTGGGAAAATCTTCCATCACGGTGAGTAGGATGTGTTCCAGCCTGGATGGAAGTCTTCCATCACTGTGGTAGGATGTGTTCTTTCCTGGATGGATGTGCCTTTCTGACGAGTAGGTCAGATGTAAGTGCTGAGCCTTTTCACAGATGTTAGTGATGTGATGTCCTGTCATGCTGGTGAATGTGAGTGTTGGGCCTTTCTGATGTGATTATAGGATTGGTTCCTATATGATCAGATGTGAGTGTTGGGCGTGCCTTTCTGACGAGTAGGTTAGATGTAAGTGCTGGGCGAAGACCTACATGATGGCTAGGCCTACAACCAGCATGAAAAAGGGCTGGCTCTGTAGAACTTCCTGTGACGAGAAGAATCATGAGATAGCACCAGTGATGATCCAGATCCAGTGATGATCCAGATCCAGTGATGACAACCAGTGATGATCCAGATCGAGTGATGATCTAGATCCGGTCATGATGATCCAGCAGTGATGATGATCCAGATCGAGTGATGATCCAGATCCAGTGATGTTGATCCATATCGAGTGATGATACAGATCTAGCAGTGATGTTCAAGATTGAGTATGATCCAGTGACGATGTTCTAGATCGAGTATGATCCAGTGACGATGTTCAAGATCGAGTATGATCTAGTAATGATGATCTAAATTTAGTGATGATTCAGATACAAATGAAATATGACTTGAATATGAAGATGACTTGAAGATGACGAGGACTTGATGATGACCGAGATGATATAGAGAAGAATACTTGTGCTAATAAATTGTGTCGAGAGAATACCTTCCTAGTTAAGAGGGAGTGTTGATGTAAATGTAAATTTAGAATGTATTCATCCATATTAATTCTTATCTATTGTAACCCGATGTTTGTTCCGGGATGTATTGTAATGTATTTGAGTCATGTCATACCCCGATGTTTATTCTGGGAAGTTTCTATAATGAGAAATTCATGTCAAGTCATTGTGGGTAACCCTCCTATTGGTCAAGGGTTAAAGTCCCCACAGTTGTGGGGCCCTTGGGTTATTAGACTATCCTAGTGAAGTCGACCCTAGGTGAGTCATTGTAAGTCAGGGAAATAGTCCCCACCATTGTGTTACCCTCCTATTGGTCAGAGGAGGAAAATTCCCCATAAGTGGTGGGGCACTAGGGTTATTAGACACTCCTAGAGATGTCGGCTCTAGTAAGTAATTGTTAAGTGAGGACGACATGTTGGAGTGCACTTCAAGTGGACGGAAGAATATAAATAGAGAGTGAGAGCCTCTCTATTTATCACTTGCAACACATCACTCACTCCTCAAGTGTGGCGCATTAGTGAGGAAGGAAATACACTGGGACTAGACAAGAAGAAGACTACTGCTGTCGAGAGTTCATATTGTTGTTTTGGGGCTTTTACTGTTTTGGTGCTGATTCTATCTCTGAGGAAGTTGCAGGGTTTTCTCCTTTATGGTTTCCCTGAGAAAAAATCTTTGTGTCTCTTGTCTCTTGTGATGTGTTTATGTTTTATTGCTGTGCTTGTTATTCTCTCAGTGAAAAGATCCTAAGATCATAATTCTAGATTATATGATGAAAAACTAACATTCACTGCTAGATAATTCACTGTTTGCTAAAACATGTATGGTTTGTAATCCTTTCCCCTTTGATGTGTCTTCAAAAACTAGAACAGGCCTCCTTTGATGGTGCACTTCAGCAATATTCAGCTTTTACACTTCATCCTTGAGCTAGGTATATTTACCAAAATTGGTATTTTATGAAAAAATTGCTTTATGCACCTCTTTTTGATTTCGGTGGCTAATGAACTGCTTCAATGTTCACCTAAGTGATCAAAATCCCTGTTGTTGGAGGAGTAAGTCAGTAATCCAACTAGAACAATAAGCCGACTAATTCGATTAGCCGACTAATTAGAGATTAGGTCGGCCATATAAGGTCGTGTTGGTTGACCGAACCAACAGGTAGTTATTTGTAACTATTTGTAATTCATATATATTAGGCTGTTGATCCAGATGAGAACTTGGTTCAGTTCTCTATATTGTATGGACCCTTTCACTATAATATAATATGTTATTCTACCTACTTGTTCTTGTCTCTTGTATCTGTTATGTATGCATGCTTTAATGTGTATTATTGGTAACCCTATGTGATCTGTGAGATTACAACATTGGTTCTGTTTCTAGTAGTACATGTCTGAGATGTATACAAGCAGATGATATTAGAATAGGAGATTAGGGACTGGTGGGAGCGTAAAATAGAAAACTACTTGTAGAATTACGCATGAAGAAACAAATTAATGACTGCTCAAGCAAAGGAAAGTTTGTTTACCGAGACTCATGAGAAGTTTGTAGAATCGGTACCCCATCTTTTGAAGAAACTTCTGGATGAAAAAGTCGGAAGCGACTAAAGAACAACAGCTGTAAGAAAAATTGATTCGAGGGGGAAGGAAAAACCTGTCGAAGTGGTTTGAAAAGATCACTGATGAATTCTACGAGGAACAAGCTATAGAAGAAAGAACTTTGGTGGAAACCATCGAGAAGAAATTCTATACAGACCTTACCGAGCAATTTATATGTTCCCTACTGACCTTGTTGTTCAAGTTCCTGATAGAAAAAGGAGTGGGTCTGTTGAGGCTTGGAAATTCGTAGGCAAAAACAAAAAGGGATTCTCCCTAGTCAACATTCCCAACTAGTCTGTGACTGTTTGGTATAGGGAATCCGTCCGATTTGCGGTCCGGCTACCATAGGTCAAAGTAGCAAAAACAAGGTTTTACCGTTGCGGCTCGGTCCACCGTGTATTTTTGTATTTTTGATTTAAGTATGATGTGCACATGCCTAATTAACCATGCAGGATGACAAGGATGCAAGGGGCAGTCACAACGTGATGCGCAGGTTCTTACCTGTCGTCTTAGCACTCACAAGCATCTCAATCACATATGCAGTAATGAAATAAAACTATCTATCTATCTATCTATCCCCAGGGAGCAAACTGTAACTTAATTATGAGTAATGTGTATTGTGCATGCATTATAAAGAGAAATTATAGGTAGCTGATGTTTCTTTCTACAACACATGAACGATTAAAGATATTTCAACAATTAGATAGCCAATTGTTTTATGAACATCATACATTACTCATGGTGGCAATTCCACAAAATAAACCAAAAATCATTTAAACAAGAACATAGGTTCTAAGAGTTATAACGATCTCACGGTTAATGGACAAAAGATGGAAAAAACAAAATAGTTCATCTTTCCGCCATCCACAGCATAACATTTGAAAGTGCCATCAATCTTTCTCCAACATGCAAACAATTACTCTTTATTGCAAAAAAAAGTAGTTCTTCTTACAATATCGCTTTTCATGTCTAACTGGGAAAAATCCCCTTTTTTCCCTCTAAGTCTTCTGTATTTATACAAAAAGGGCAAGATTGTTGGGCTGCCCAAAGGTAACCCTTGAGCTTCCCAACTTTTCGTTTCCCAACATTTTACTTTTCCTCAAAGATTTACAAAATCGTTACAAATTACAAAAAGTGACCAATCCTTTACGAGGAGGGTCCCACTTGGGCATCTAGAAATTTCTTCCATGCCGATGCTTTAGAGGCGGTGCCTTCAAAGGCACAAGGTTCCAGGAACTGAATGTTGATCTCAAACTTCGCAGCCTGGTTCTTTATAGCCTCAATCCTGGCTACAATCAACCGAAGTTGATCCTCCAAAAGCTGCACACTGATAGCTGAATGATCTACTTCGTTCCTCAAGATCTGCTCATCCAGGGCTTTAATATGCTGTACTTTAGCTACCTCCTCCTGATATCTCTTCTACAACAGCTCCATAAATGAGTTGTGGTCTGGTATAGCATCAAGCCTATGCTCAGCCTCTATCTGGCACCGGTTGTAGGTAATAAGGAGCCTTCTAAAAAACTCTGTGCATGCTCCTTTCGTCTTTTTAACGGATTTCTTGAAATCCTCTGCAGTATTTATAACAAATTCCAATAAGTCATAATCCTGCTTGAGGGCCTGTTGATCCTTTCCTGGAAGCTCTACTGGAGTTTCTTCATTGTTTTCTAGCCTTTCCATTTTTACAGTCAGGACTTCAAGGACGTCCTGAGATCTATCAACAAAATAAGAGGAGGTCTCTAGGATTTCCTCCAATCAGCTATCTATCTGCAGCACTTTGCACCTCTCTCCTTCTATAGCAGTTTGTAGCTGCAGCATCTTATCCTTCTGGGCCAAGACATGCTCTTTAAACGGTTGGAGGTTAACCTGCTGCTCCCTTGCTTTCTCCAGATCAGTTGTTAGAGAAGAAATATGCTCTTGATATTTCTTTTCCTGTTCTTGGGTGTGCATCTCACTGGTCTCCAAGATGATCTTTTGCTGATCTTCTAGCTCTTATACCTTTCCCAGCAGCCGTTCCTTCTCCATATTTAGCTCTTGATATTCTTTCTGCACTTTCTCTAGGCACTCCTGCGTAGTTTCCATAACTTGTCTCTCCACTTGGAGGACCTGCAATTCAGCCTTAGAAGACTTCATCTCCCTCTGCATGTCTCCATATTCCTTTTTAGCCTATTGTTTTCCTCTCACTCTTTCCTCAATGTATCTTTCAATTGAGCAGAAGATTTCTTGGATAGCTCCAAGTTTGTCATGATCTTGTCTACATTATCATCTGTAGCTTGGATTAATGCAGCTCCTGCTCTGATGGTGAATCTAGGGTCTTGGTCTGTTCCAAATACAACGGGTGTTTTCGTTATCATTTTCCTAGGCAGACTTCCCGTTTCAATCTTCGTTTCTGTTGTCTTCATTATTCTCTTTGTCATCATGTCATAGAAAACAGTGTTGAAATCAAGGATCTCTTCCCCTTTTTTCTGTACAAAGGGGACCAGCTTGAGTGTGGGGGCCATGGGTGTGCTGGCCGTAGGTACTTATGGGTCTTGAACCTGGGGGTTCTCCACGTCCTGGGTCTATCCTCCAGCTGTGTCAGAGGCTGACTATTCTGTCTGTGTCTGTGTCAATTTTAGCCTCTCTGCTTCTTGCTTTTGGAGCTCCTCATCTAGCTTATTTTTCTTTTCTTATTCTTATTTCCTTGCATCTTCTTCAGCTTTTCTAGCTACCTCTTGTGCAACTTTTCTTTTCTCTTCTTCTTCTGTGTGCAGCCACCCTGCAGCTTCTTATGCCATCCTTTGGGCTTCCTCATTTATTCTCTTGGATTCTTCCTTAGCTTTTGCTTGTTCCTCTCCCTTCCCACCTTTGGTGGAGATCTTCTTCTTGAACCTCCTCCTCAAGGCTGTCATATTCAGTGCATTGCAGAAGACAAATTCTTCCCTATCCCAATGGTGGGTGTACTCAAAATGCACATTTTTTTCTTTGCAATGTTCAGCTACTTTGCCATGGGAGTCATTTCGATGGAATGGCATCTCGCCAAAATGAAACCTTTCTAATTCTTCTACAAATTCATCAGCTTTCTTCACCCTAGTGAACCTGTAACTTCCTAACTTGAATGGCAAAGGAGGATAGGCAGCCTTCTTATGCTCAAACAGGAAGCTCCCTATGCCATCCAAGAAGACCTGCCTCACTACCTCCTGGCCCAGTTGAAAATTGTCCCCTGGGTTGCAACATAAAAAAATGATTGGCATCCATTCTAACTTGAAGAACCTACCATGAGCTCTTCCAAAAATCCTATTAATCATTAAATCTATGAACCTATATGGGGTTCTTAAGCTTGCTGTATCATAATCACCCGTTGGCTTGGTTCTGAAATGTTTTCCGGGAAACAACATTCTTTTCATAGTTTCAACAAGGTCCATTCTAACGTTGTTCAGCTAATCATCAGATAAAAACACTTGTGCTTCTGGAAAGTGATAGGCCAGAGCTACATATCCAGGGCTATAAGTAGCATAGCCCTATTTTTCAACATTCTCCAGGATCATTGTTGTTACATCTACCCAGGGAAGAATCCAACCAATTACTTCAGAGCATGGGAACAGCTCTGGTCTGGTGGAAATCTTCATCAGTGAAGATCTCTCTATGTTGGCATATATAGATTCTTCTTCCAAGCCCACATCAGGAACTTCTCTGTGCGTGATCAGCCTGTAAATATCCCCCCACTAGTATTCAAGTTCAACACCATATATACACTTAGTGTCTTCGTATATGTATTCTGTTTTGGTGACAACTTCCACTTCTGGCTCCTCCTCGACCACAGGGGCCTTCTTCTTTTACCTCTTTGACATTGTGGACTCTCCCTGCCATAAAATTGTAACATTAATCCATTTTCGGCTGAGTGACAAACTTGGAGACAACAATGTGCAGTGCTTAACTTCATCAATGTTCAGCATGATGGAAAGTAGTTATATGTAGAAAAAATGTGCAAGCTAACACTGCTTTCCACTACCAAACAATTCTAACAATAAAATCGGGCGGGAAAAATATCTACATTAACATGAAGAAAACTTTGGCTCTCTGTGGGTGCCATTATCATTGCGCTGTGCGGGATAGACAGAGGAATCTACACAAGATTTCAATGGTGCTTTAACAAAACCATGCCTCACGCAATTTATGGTTAACCAACTAAACGCAGTGACATATCCCCTCCACCGGCTTGGGCTAAAAAAAAAAACCATCTATGCGCAGAATGGTGCGACGAAACACTACGGTTCGAGAGCACGGAAACAAAAGGGAAGAGGGAAACCAATTCAAGTGCCACAGGGAGACCATGAAAACCTTCCCATACAAAAACATCATTATACCGGACAGTTTGGTGCAGACAGCGTAACGGCCGTCTGCACCAAACCCCCATTACTACGCGCAGGGTCGAAAGAATATAAGGGTTGTGGAAGGAAAATATCCTGTGGGCCAAACATACCCCCACTAAATACATGTAGCTACGGGGTGAATAAAAATGAAACGGCCACAACAAAACCTAATCCGAGCGAAAACATCATCAAATGCTCAAATGGGACAGGGTAATGCAATAAAAGCCTACTTGGCACTGCTGCGTAATCGATGGGAAGAAACGTGGTAAAGCTCCCACAGTTGTGCCACCCAGACGTGGGTACACCGACAACGGGGTCCAAAGGATCTTGAGAGCATGACAACGCATGAGAGCGACAGTGAGCAACAGTCCAAAATTAAATAATAGAAAATAAAATAATCCAAACGGCCCCAACCCCATATATATATATGGTCAACACGCGCGGCGGGGAAAAGTATCGGAAGACGGAGAGTTTTGGATCGGAAGTCGATAGCGTATTTATTTCTGCAACGGCGAAAGGCCAAACCATAAATCCATCTGCGGGGATAACTAGGAGACACACAATAACGCGCGTCGAAGCTTAAAAGCATCGGAGCGAAAGCGGAATGGGAGCCGCAATGGCGGATATATAAAGGACAAGTCATTTCGCCGTAGGCAAATTCTTTATCGGAAGAGAAACAATGAAGAGATTGACAAGATTAGTGTTTCTTTCATCCGCAATGGTGGAAATGTAAAGGACGTGACCTTCCGCAATGTCGGGGCTTTAAAACAATTAGAAAATCGGAACGATAAAGCTTTCCACAGCTGCAACGATGGAAGCCAAAGGATTACGGGACCGATGAAAATAACACGGTGGGGTTGAAAAACCAAAGCAGCGATCGAGGAAGTTAGCAGTTCACTGTCCGCAACTGCGGAGGAGGTATCAATAAAAGCTCCGATGTGAAAACTGAAACCCAGCCGATTAAGCCAACCGCGTCGGAGAAAATTAACGAGGCCAAAACCGATTATCTATCCGCAACGGCGGGGGGGAAAAGGCAAATACATTTCCGATTCAAACAAGCTGAGAACGAATTTAAAAGCAGCGATGAAGTTCGAACAAACAGTGGATTGTTTCAAGCGTTATAGGAAGAATCAAAACAAGTGGTAGATCAATCCAAGCATAAGAAAAGTCTTTCTCAAAAAATCATTAGAGAAAATCAAAGAAGAAAATCGAACTAATCTAAGCAAAAGGAGGGTCCCGAATTTTTTTGGAATTTTGGGAAATTGTTGCAGCTGCAACAGGGTCCTATTGTCGAACCTCATCCATTACTACGTGAACCACCACAAAATACTAACTGGGCAAAGAAACAAAAGAAGTGGGATAAATTCATTGCTGAAAGGGAGTGGGAATATTTCCTAAGCAAGTAAATAGAACTATTCGGGCTTTCTAAAAGCATCAGGTAGGCTATGGGGGTGTAGTTGGTCATATGTCAGGGTAAAGTGGAGGGGATTCTAGTTGACTAAAAAGAGAGACCATCACCAGCGATGAAAAGTCAGCCTAAAAAGGAAATCGAACAGACAGTGTCAAACAAAGGTACATCAGATTTATAGAAAATAGAGAGAGAGAAGAGGCTGCAAAGAAGGGAAGAAAGAAGAGAAAGATATTTAGCACTATAAAGAGGAATGAATACTAGGGTGGCATACCAAGAGAGAAATATTCCATAGTCGGGTCATGACCAACAACAAGAAGGCATGTAAGAAGAAGCATCACCTATGGAAGAAGATTTGTGGATAGAGCAGCGAGAAGCTCTCCAAATAGAAGTTCCCCAAGAGGTAATACCTCTATCTCCAATGAATTCGAGTACTAGGATACAAGCCATTGTCTAAGAGGACCTTAGACTAAGAGCTGGTGAGTTTGGTATATGGAGCCGACTAGACAAAGAGATAAACGATGATAATCATATACTTATCCATCGACCAGAAGAAGGAAATTGGGTCACGCTTCAAGCGTACCCCTCCAACCAAAGTATCCACTTACTTTACCTGACACATGAAGGAGCACCCCCCCTACCAAATACATCTTTGGAGAATACAGAAAAATCGAACCTGCAGACAAACAATTGCAGTTGGACATCGACAAGAGAAGTCACCCCCGACTGACTGCTTGTCGGAGAAGAAACGACAAATAAAACAACCGACGGAAATGAGAGTTCTGTCGACAATAGCTCTGCACAAAAAGCTAAACAAAACATCCCACTACCCCCACCACCGCCACCTCTTGAAGAAGACAGCGACAACGAATCCAACATGCGTCATGGCTCAACACATATTCCTCTATATGAGGGTGATGTGGACCCTAGATGACATTGGTTCATCTGCGAGTTGACATGGGAGGAAAACCAAGTCACAGATGAAGATAGACAGATGGTGCAGTTCGTTGGTGCCTTAAGGAAAATAGAATTAACATGGTATATTACCTTTTCTGAAAGAACCCCCCGAGCAACTAAAATAGAAGTCAAAGTGCAATTCTTATCGTTCTTTAAAACTCCAGATGCAAAACATCTGGCAGCTATGAAATTGAAGACAACATCACAAAAGTTAAGAGAAACTGTTTGCGACTATTACAAACGTTGGAAATACCTTCTCAACCAATTGGATTATGTAATTGATGAGCAACTATTAATCCAATGGTTTATTGTAGGTATGTCACAGAAAATTCTTCGGCACATAAGTCTGGAGACGTTCAAAACTTATGAAGATGTGCTTACTAAAGCTCTACAAGTAGAAATGGATGAAAATATTCCAGCATACCCCACGGATCATAGACTGGAGGAACAACTTGAGATCATGAAGAAATCGTTAAAAGAGCTAAACCTTAAGAGTCAGGATATCTGGTGCATGAAATGCTCAATGACCAGACATTCAAAAGACAACTATTGACAATATATCAGCCAACAGGATGTTCGATTTGTGCAAACAAAGTGTTTTGCGACATTTGCAAAGACCACAGTGATCACACAACAAAATATTGCACGTTTAACATGAAAAATGACAAAGCATCTTGCTGTGCTATCTGTGAAACAAAGAATCATGCCATGGCCGACTGCCATCTAAACCTAAAAAATTGACACAACTATCACGCAGTCTACCAGACTAACATAGTTGCATAGAACAATGAGCAACGAAACAATGCGCAAAACAATCAGAATAATTAAAGGTACGAATTTCATCGACATGAGCACTGGTTCGACAACCAACGTGGAGGATATGGAGGTCGAGATCGATTCTCAGGGAATCGTGACAACCGACCACGTCAGCCCATCCAATGTTTCACATGTTACAAAGAAGGACATCATTATGCAAACTGTCCATACAAGGACAGAACTGACTTAAAATTCTGTACTAGTTGTGGAGTAGGGGATCACTCATCATAGGATTTCCCTACTATGCTTGATAAAATAAATAAGAAGAAAAATGTTAATGTCTTGTCATGTGTGCAAAAACATGATATAATCAATACAAAGAATCTGCATATAGTAACCCTACAAGGGACAAAAATTGGGAATGATAACCCACGAATAAGCAAAATACAAGAAAAGAAGGATTATCTTGACCTAGTTAAAGAAAAACAAATATATAAAGATGCAACAAATGTATTTAAAGAATTTGCACGACAAGAAGAAGCCGATGACAATTGACAAAACATAGTAAAAGAGTTAATACACTTAGTACAAAAACATAAATCAGTATCTCAATTCATTGACTTATTGTCTAAAATAAAACACAACAACAACATCGAAAAATGAACAAAGAATATCTGCAGCCTAAACCAAAAAGATAAAAGTGATGCCGACCCACTAGTCGACCTAGAAATTCAAGGGTACCATGTCTGACAAGTTGTTCTTGATTTCGGGTCACAGGTAAATATTATGACTTGAGACACTTGGAAACAATTGGGTAGACCTCGACTATATGAATAAGGAATATACCTGAAATTAGCCGACCAAGGCCTAATTAAACCTATCGGAGTATGGAGAAATTTCGACACAACAATAAAAGGAATATCGATCAAAGTTGACTTTGAAATTATTGACCCTAAGGAAGTGTTGTGCCCCTACCCAACAGCCTTTACAAAACATTATTTCATCTAACAAAATCCTATTTTGTTAGATGAAATGTTCAAATTTCTCAATGCAAAATAAAGAATAATTACAACTACTGAAACAGTGCCATTCTGTCAGCTACAGAATTGGAGAAATTCGTTGTTTTTAAAGCAACCTTTGCAACTATGGGATATTTAACAAAATCATTACTAATGATCATCATTTGTTTTTGGATTGAAATTAAGGATAAATACTAATGATGTCTACATCCTTCGATTTATCCTAATCTAGGAATTAATCCATAATATTATGAATTGATTTTGTTGATTTGGTTATTCAAATGTTATCAATGGTTATCAATGGTTAGTTCGTGGTGATGTTGGTCAAAGATCTAGTGGATGTAAGCCACATCTGTTACAAGCCATTCTTGACATATCCTAAGTTCTCGAACCATGGTCGATATTATTACCAAAATCTATACCAATCGTCATTATATGGTATGTTTGCAAGGTTGATTCTTGATTTAATGGTTTGTAATTATGATCATTTAATCTGCCACCTTTAAGCGTAGGTCGAATCCATGGTAGAGATTGCACGTATTATGGTTTCGTCGAGATTGATTTATGTCACATCTTATATCCCAGTTCACCTGTTGCGAATCCATCACGCTATCATCACACTGGTACTTGAACTGTCCATCACATTAAGTCTCGGTACGTAACCTCTATCGTGGCTGCTTGGCAATAGACCACCTGTGCTACTTGCAGCGAAGAGTCTCCCATCATTTAAGTTAGGCTAAATTATGGTAATATCAGCCATCTAGGGCCTTCAACCGTCATTTGTGTTATCAATTGATTACCACTCCGAGCGCCGATGCTTTCGTTCATGCCAGACTTGCGAGGGTATAACCTGTGGCTATGTATGGCCGATTCTATTCATCAGCTGGTGTTGCTCAGCCTTCATCCCGAGTGCTCATGACCTGGTCTTCTGTCGTTGGCTGAGTTGTGGTACCTATTCTATGTGCGGTTATGCATTCGTTATCAAACAGTGATGGCTCCTGTCATAAGGGTTGAACCCTATGAGATGACCCTGTTAAGCTCAAACCCTGAGCTCGCAGAAAAAGTCAGGAATGTGGGGTGGATGCTGTTCTTTGAGAAGTTTTCCGACTCGAACCCTGAAGTTACTAGAGTCTTTGCCCTATCCCTGGTTAATTACCAAGCAGAGGTTGGTGATCTTTGCTTCTGGGTTGATGAAAGATCCATAGCAGCCGCAACAGGTTTGTCTCTGACTGGTCAGAGGTGGTTCAAATACCAGCGGATGGATATAACAGAATGGAGACGATTGTTAAAGAATCCGACTCAAGAAGTTTCTTTTCGAACTGGGGTAGCACATAAGTATTTTCTGAAAGAATGGCGTCCTGTTCTTGATTTGATTCATAGATATATTACATGCGAAGGACGTTTATCGTCGGCATACGTATATCATCTTCGTCTGATGGCTGTTTTTATAGGGTTTCCTCTTAATTTTCCTTACTACCTTCTGCACAGTTTATTTAAGATGTCAAATGCCATAAAAAAGGGGCCTAAACATGTCATCCACAGTCTTTTTCATCATGGTCTGGTTCGTATGTTGATTGATAACGAGCTATTGAAGTTGGGTCGCTCATGGGAGCAGTTTGTAGAGTCAAATGGTTTTTCATCCTTTTGTCATTGCATTTTTGACAGTCCTGATGACTGTAGCAAGCATAGAGATTCAGGTTCGGCTCCGTTCTTTTCTCCACGCAAATCTCCGTCAAACCCTAGCCGTAAGGGTTCTGAACCCTGTAAAGAGCCCATGAGTAATCCTGTGAACAGTTCTCATACCCCTATAGGTCCTGGGCGTGTGAAGAAGATTTCATCTCTGTCACCTGTTACTCCGCCCAACAGTACTGATAAAATTGGTAATCGTTGTGGAAACCGACCCAAGTCCAAGCTGGTTGGTAGGCTAACCAGGAGTATGGCGAAAGCTAAAATCGTTAAAACCCCTATGGTTAATAAGGTTCCGATGGAAACGGTTGTGATTGATGATGAAGAAACAAATGCTCCTTCACCTGTTAATGATGATGTGGTTCATCCTGAGTTCGTTTCTGATTTACCTGGTGAAAGTCACCCTGTGTTTGATAAATATATGCCCGAAAATCCTTCTTTGCCTGTGGATGTTCAGTCTGTCGAGCCACAATTTGATGATACCCTTGATCATGTCAATCCTCCAGCAGTGGATAAAGAAGTGCAGGAAGTTTTAGTTGATCATATGACTGATTCTATATTACAAGAAAAACCTGTTAAAACAACCCCAATGATTCTTCATGGAACTGGGGAAACCATTCATCCTCTGTTCATTAGTTGTCTTTTAGACAAAGTTCGTAGAATGGAAGACAGGATGAATGAAATAGCAGCGAACAACGATTTAATGAAATCTGACAATGTGGTGTTACAGAAGAAAGTAGAGGTGAGTGATCAACAGATTGTTCGCTTAAGGAATCATAAAAATAAGTTGATAAGGCGAGTTCTCAAACTGCAAGATGAAAATGAAAAGAGTGAAGAAAAGGTGCACGAACTCAATGCCCAGATAGCACTCATGCAGTTTAGAGCTCCACCTCCGAGTCTGTCTAGTGGCGTTAATATTCAAGTTTTTCATGCACCAGTTAAATTGTGACTATGCTGGATTTCTTTGCTGTCGGTTTTTTATTTTCAATTTTGATGATCGGGTATTTATTTAGTTTATTTCTTGTTTATCATTTATTATTTATTAATTTGATTAGTGTTATGTTAATTTTATTGTTTGACTTATCGCAGGTTTCTGTTTGTGCTCGGATTTTGTCAACTGTCTATTTTTGCACGATCTCACATCAATCGGAACAGACCGCATAACAAGCTTTCCAGGTGTTTATTGCTGGAATCTTCGATTTTCATGGATCGAATTGTTATCGTTTCATAGTGTTTTACTTGTATTGAAAAATGACATGTTACACTTGTCATTTTTCAATGGACAATTAGTTTAATTCGATCTAGGTTATCTCGACCTTTTAGGGATGTTTATTTTTGTAAAACATGTATAAAAGGGTTGAAAATTGAAGGGAAAGGGGATCGATAGTCTATGGAAGGGGCACCACAAGACTGAGTTGATGTGTTTACGACTTTGGACAGCTACTTGTCTGTAGCCATAACATTGTTAAACTGGTGATGTTATCAATATATGTGTGCAATTTGTATACTTGGCATATGTTTGTAATGTCTATTAGTCTTGTGATTTCCTTTTTACTTTAACCATGTTTGTTGAAATTCTCTAAAGGATTTTATAGATATATATCTATTATATGATTATTGATTTTGCATGTTTTTTTATTTTTGCTGATACGACGTGTTGTGTAACCAATGATCGATATGGTTGTTTATATGATGTGTAATTGATTACTGTATGGTCCTGACTAATGTTTAAACTGATTTGAATATTTTCAAAGTACATCCATGTGGTAATTCTACCAGCATTAATTGATTTCATGGTTAAGCTCTCTTATCGCTCCTGATCAGGATAATATATAGTTAGGGTTATATATTGCTTATTTCTGCTGATTATATTACTTTAAAACCTATTCGTATCAGATTCTTTCTCTATGAATTACATTCAGTTTATCCCTTTTGTAAATGATTGTACAAGATGTATATAGAAGGTTTGTGTAAAATATTAACTATGTTTATATTTTATCTTTTCAGCTTTTGTATCTTGTATTTATAATTCATTGATTTAAGTTGATTAAATCTGATAAGCTAACATCCTGTAGCATATAACCTGAATTAACTTTTGTAAATAATAAAGATAGGTTTCACTGACAATCAGTAGCATTAGTTTTAACCATTAGACTGTTAGTGTTCCAGGCCAACAGAGCCTTTAAACCTGTCGAGAATGGCTACCCCAAACAGCTTGGAGATTGCCCTAAGGATCCCGGTCTGGGTCGTATCCCTCGTTGCGGGCTTCGTCAAATACGCCCATCAACAATGGCGCTAGAAGGAGGGCCAGCGTAAAATGGCTGATGAAAACAACTCTGTTAACAAAACAAATCAGCCTAATACCCCTCAAATACAATCAACTACACAACCATGAACACGCCGGTCATCACGACTAAATGATGACCCTTTAACTGACTCAGTTCGAAATCTCATTTCTCAATTTGATGCTAGCAGTGCTCGCCATCCTGTTGATCTTGATCAAATCGAACAAGCTATAAACGAATCTCAAAGAATTCTGACAAGAGCTTATTCGAACCTTACTGGGCGACAGCCTACTGAGTTACCTCTTTCGCAGATTACTTGTCCTCGTACTCGTCATCCTGAGTCATTTCTGGGAGAACAAGAACAGCCTTTAGGTGCCCATCCCGATCCTCACGTACAACAATCTTCCACAGGCACCAACCAGCCTTCTTCTTCTGCAGGACCACTTGCTTCAGGAGGGTCTGGTCAACCACCATCACCGCCTCATTCTACTCCTCATGTTCCTCAAACACCACCACCACCGCCTCCAAATCCAGGAAACATGGCGGCTACAAATCCCCCAAACCCCAATGCTAATATGCCATGGCTAGCTCAGGATGCAGTGGCCGTTCCCGGCGTTCAACACCCTTTACCTAAACACCCTGAGAAATTACTGCCTAAGTTCAACCCTGAGTCGAAAGAGCTAGCGGAAGACCACGTCAAGAAGTTTATGTTGGCAATCCGACTCTTGGATGTGGAACATGAAGATGTGGTCTGCCGGCTTTTTCCTTATACATTCGAAGGAAAGGCTTCCACATGGTATTTTTTGTTGATGTATATGTAACTTCGGAATGTATTCTTCTATGTATCTTATGTATTGTAACCCGATGTTTATTCTGGGATGTTTCTATTATGTACTTGAGTCATGTGGTCATGCCTAAATGTTTCGATCGGAA
>LPNX010813511.1:31241-61849 GCA_001517045.1 Pseudotsuga menziesii | reverse complement strand
CAACGTACCTCCAAGAATGAGATGCAATGGCTCTCCAAAGTGCCTCCTCCAGCACCAGAGAAACCCACCACAAACCCACGACCACAAAACGGTGAATAGATGCCCTCGTTTTCCAAAAAACGTTGCTACGATGAATAAACGCTCTCTGCAACAGCTTCTTAGCTTTCGTGAAGCGCATAGGCATCGCAGGCAGAGGCAGGACTGGTGAAGCGCACAGGAATCGCAGGCAGAGGCAGGACTGGTGAAGTGCACAGGCATTGCAGGCAGAGGCAGGACTAGTGAAGCGCTCGGGTGAAAATGTTGAATAAAAAATACCCCAGCATATTGGGTATTTAAATAGTAAAAAAAAAACCCTAAATACCCCTAATATACCCCCAATATATTAATTTTTAATTTTTTAATTTTAACCCCCCCAATATGAACGGACATGATATCGTATTGGTCCTTAGGTGACGACCCCGTGACAGAGGAAGAAGCTTTCTCGTGAAGTTGAAATGAAAATAACACGCGACACGCAGTTTTTTTTTATTGTTTTATGTTTTTGTTTATTTATTTATATATATGTATTTAAAATAATTGTTTTTATAATTATTTATATATATGTATTTAAAATAATTTTTTATAATTATTTATATATATTGTTTTATGTTTTATTTTATTTATTTATTTATGTTTTATTTTTTTATTTATATATACTAAAAAATAATTTTAATATAAGATTACAAGTAATATTTAATTTTTATAAGTATAAAGAGATATAAATATTAGGTGTTTGACATTATATGCATGGACTTTGTAGTGACGTTAAGAGTCATATGGATAAAGGGTTAACTATGATAATTATTGGTGATGATAAGGGATAGGGTTTATAGGGCTTTGGGAACAAGGTTTATAGGGGTTTGGGAACAGGTTTTATAGGTATTATGTTTTAAAAGGGTTGAGTGTTTTAGGTTAGGGATTAGTCTCATATGAACCTTAGTTTATTTTCTCTAAGTACTATTCAATGTTCCAACAAAAAATCCCTAACATCTTTTCATTACAAGTGTCATTATCTCCTTTTTCTTAATCCTCATCGAAGTGGCCACTCCACTTCCACTAGAAATGACCTTCTTCAACATGTTCATAATATCTTCTTGGTTGCAATACTTTTGCGCCATATAGATAAAGAAGTTGTACACTAGTTTAAACCTTCATCAAGGCTTCTATACAACGTTGTTATGTATAAACAAAAAATTTAATCGATCTCATGACACTCAATGTACATGTTCCTTCGAGTCTAACTATCTATATTAATCTCTTTTCCATATTCCTATCCTTGATCACACATTCATGTTAGACATACCAGGCACACACAGAGGGGGGGTGTATCTATGTGAGTCTTTATGTGTGTAGTGAATCTATGATGATGAGGATGAGGATGTCGCTGATGATGATGATGTCGATGATGATCATGATGTTATCCATGATGCTGATCATTATGATGATGATGATGATGATGAGGATGCTGATGATGAGGATGGAGATGATGATGATGATGGTGATGATGATGGAGATGACAAAAATGATGATGATGAAGATGATGATGTTGACGATGATGAAGATGATGATGATGATGATGATGATGATGATGATGATGGTGATGACTATCTTGATATCATATGAAATGATGAAAATGCTAACAATGTTGTTGATGATGAAGATGATGACGCTGATGATGCTGTCGATGGCGACGATGATGTTGTTGATGATGACGACGACAATGACGACGATGATGATGATGATGGATGATGATGATGATGTTGATGGATGATGATGTTGATGATGATGATGATGTTGATGCCGATGATGATGATGAGAAAGCCTTATGATGTTGATGACGATGACGATGATGACGATGATGTTGATGATGATGATGACGATGACGATGAAGATGATGAAGATGATATGAAGTAATTAATTTGATCTAGGTTTACTATTAATTTTAAAAATAATTTCAATGATGGTGTTGATGATGATGACGATGACAACGATGATACAAACGACGATGACGACAATGATGATGATATGAAGTAATTAATTTGATCTAGGTTTATTTTTAATTTTAAAATTAGTTTTAATGATGATGTTGATGAAGTTGATGATGTTAATGATGATGATGGCGATGAAGATGAAGACAATGCTGATGATGATGATGGCGATGGCAATGAAGATGATGATGATGATGAAGATGATGATGACGACGATGATGATGCTGAAGATGATGATGACGACGATGATGATGTCGACGATGATGATGATAATTATGATTTTGATGATGACGATGACAATGATCATGAGGATAACGATGTCATCTTCATCGATTATGATGAAGATGATGATGATGGAGATGATCATTATGTTGATGAGGATGACGATGATGATGTTGGTCATGATGATGAAGACGACGATGATGACTACAACGATGATGAAGATGATGATGAGGGTGATTATGATGATGATGATGATGATGATTATATATGATGAAGATGATGATGATGATGATGATGATGATGTTGATAATGATGATGAGGATTGTGAGGATGATGATGATGATGATCCACATGATGATGATGATGATGTTATTAACTCTTTTTAAAAATAAATAAGATAAAAGAATAGGTCTAATTAAATATTTGCCTTTCATTATATTTCATCGTTGACGATGACGATGATACAGGAGACGATGACGATGATATGAAGTAATTAATTTGATCTAGGTTTATTTTTAATTTTAAAAATAGTTTTAATGATGATGTTGATATTGATGTCGATAATGATGATGAAGACGACGATGATGAAGATGATGATGATGATGATGTGTGATGATGACGATGACGACGATGATGATGATGTGTGATGATGATAATTATGATTTTGATGACGACGATGACAATGACGATGACTATGACAATGATCATGAGGATAACGATGTCATCTTCATCGATTATGATGAAGATGATGATGATGGTGATTATTATGTTGATGAGGATGATGATGATGATGATGGTCATGATGATGAAGACGACAGTGATGATGACGATGATGATGAGGGTGATTATGATGATGATGATGATTATATATGATGAAGATGATTTTAATGATGATGATGATGATGAGGATGGTGAGGATGATGACGATGATGATCCACATGATTATGATGATGATGATGATGATGTTAGTAACTCTTTTTAAAAAGAAATAAGATAAAAGAATAGGTCTAATTAAATATTTGCCTTTCATTATATTTCATCGTTGACGATGACGACGACGATGATGAAGACGATGACGATGCTACAGACGACGATGACAATGATATGAAGTAATTAATTTGATCTAGGTTTAATTTTAATGATGATGATGGCGATGAAGATGATGATGATGATGATGATGATGATGATGATGACGACGATGATGAGGATGATGATGATGATAATGATGATGACGATGACGACGATGATGCTAATTATGATTTTGATGATGACGATGACAATGATGATGATGATGAGAATGATCATGAGGATAACAATGTCATCTTCATCGATTATGATGAAGATGATGATGATGGTGATGATCATTATGTTGATGAGGATGACGATGATGATGATGGTCATGATGATGAAGACGATGATGTTGATGATGATGAAGACGATAATGAGGGTGATTATGATGATGATGATTATGATGATGATGATGATGATGATTATATATGATTAATATGATGATGATGATGATGATGATGTTGATGATGATGATGAGGATGTTGATGATGATGATGATGATGATGTTAGTAACTCTTTTTAAAAAGAAATAAGATAAAAGAATAGGTCTAATTAAATATTTATCTTTCATTATATTTCATCGTTGACGATGAAGACAATGATGGTGAAGACAATGACGATGCTACAGATGACGATGACAATGATATGAAGTAATTAATTTTCTTTAGGTTTATTTTCAATTTTAAAAATAGTTTTAATGATGATATTGATATTGATGTTGATAATGATGATGAAGACAACGATGATGAAGATGACAATGATGATGATGATGTTGATGATGATGATGATGATGTGTAATGATGACGACGATGATGATGAAGATGATGATGTCTGATGATGAAGACGATGATGATGAAGACAATGATGATGGTGACGATGATGATCATGATGAAGACAATGATGATGAAGACAATGATGATGATGATGATGATGATCCACATGATGATGATGATGATGATGTTAGTAACTCTTTTTAAAAAGAAATAAGATAAAAGAATAGGTCTAATTAAATATTTACCTTTCATTATATTTCATCGTTGATGATGACGATGATGATGATGAAGATGATGACGATGACGATGATATGAAGTAATTAATTTGATCTAGGTTTATTTTTAATTTTAAGTAATTGTAATGATGATGATGACAACGATGATGAAGATGATGATGATGACGACGATGACGATGACGATGACGATGATGATGATAATTATGATTTTGATGACGACGATGACAATGATCATGAGGATAACGATGTCATCTTCATCGATTATGATGAATATGGTGATGATTATGTTGATGAGGATGACAATGATGATCATGGTCATGATGATGAAGACGACGATGATGACGACGATGATAATGAAGATGATGATGAGGGTGATTATGATGATGATGATTACGATGATGATGATGATTATATATGATGAAGACGATGATGATGATGGTGTTGATGATGATGATGAGGATGGTGACGATGATGGTGATGGTGACAATGATGATGATGACTATGATGATGAAGATGATCATGATGATGAAGATGATGAGGATGATCATAACGATGAAGATGACAATGATGAACATGATGATGATGGTGATCATGATGAAGATGACGATGATGAAGATGGAGATGAAGATAACGATGATGATGATGATGATGATGAAGATGATGATGACGACGATAATGAAGATGACGATGATGATTATGATGTCAATGATGATCAACATGAGGATGATGGTGATGGTGATGATGTTAGTAACTCTTTAAAAAAAATAAGATAAAAGAATAGTTCTAATTAAATATTTACCTTTCATTAATTATATTTCATCGTCTTCTTCATCCATGTAATCGTCTTCTTCATCCAAGTCATCATCTGTATCATCAGATCCAGATTCAACATTGTAAGGGTTGGCCATATTATCATCGTCATCATCATCAATTACGCTCATTGTTTCATCGTCGGTATAACTTTCATTGAAATTGTTTACTACATTATTTGATTCAACTATTTCTTGGAGTATTGGCATTGTTTACTACATTATTTGGCATTGTTTACTACATTATTTCATTCACCTAACTCATGTTGATCATGCTCTTCGTCATCGTATCCTTCTTCCAGAGAACCCTCTTCATTAGAATCATCTAGGTTATACTTTACTGGCCTTCCCCTTAGATCGTGTCTCACAACAAATGACCAGCCCGCTTTACCTGGAACCTCTGAGTAAAATACCTGTTCACGTTGGCTTGGAAGAACATAGGGCTCTTTTCCTGGCTCAAACAACCTTATGTTTACCAGGGTAAATCCATTATCATGTTCAATAATAGTTATATCGGGATCACGTTGACTCAATCATAACATGTACCATTTGACAATGAATAGAACTACCTTAAAAGATTTAAAGTCACACTGTATAATATCTTCCAAATACCCATAGTATCGATTTTCTGAGACTTTTGGATGTCTGCCAATTCTAGATGAAAATTGGTAACCTCAAAGACAGCAGATATCCCAGAATCTGATTTTTTCTTTGTTTCATCCAATTTTTTGATCTGATATCTACCTCCATTACAGACCACAGCCTTATGGTGTTTTACCTGCAATAAGCAATACACGAAAAGATTACACAACCATTCATTCCTTATGTAGCAATACATGGAAAAGAAGAACATGTACATCAAAATGTAATTTGCAAAATAAAATATTTAGAGGGATTGATTAATTATATGCTTGCCATTTTATCTTTTACACCATATGCCAAATCAATTTTCCTTTCTATTAGATTTCTATCTCCATTGCGTTGTGCTTCTTTTACCAATGAAGGCACACCTTACCATGATATTCCATGACCCGATTGTTTGCTTTGTTCAATCCATACCTTCATCTAGTCAATATTGTTTGCGATGTATAAATTAATTGCATCCCATTCTCAACCAACTGTTTGATGACAATAACCATTAAAATGAAAGAAAAGTGTAAATCTCCTAAACAAAGTATATTCTCTTCATTGAAGCAATTATAACTAGAAAATATAATTAGAATATGAATGATATAATAAACATCCACTAGCTAATAATTACCTTTCAGCTTCGTCAATATACCTTTCCCCTTCAGTTTCTCCCCTTCAAATTTGTTATTGGAGTCCGGATCACAAATGCGACGTAAATTGAGCTTTGATGCTAAAATAGGAAGATATTCACTAACATACAACATGTTTTGGTATACCATATATCCTTCCATCATGGAACCCTCAGCATGTGCTCGTTGTCTCACCAAACCCTTCATAAATTTCAAGTGCCTCTCAACCATCCAAATGGACCTTGAGGGCACAGGTCCACACAACTCAATATCCTCAACTTGGTGTATGAGGTAGTGTTCCTGTGCATTGAAAAATGTTGATGGTAGATTCTTCTGCATTTCACACATGAGACGAGGAATTTCTCTCCTCCAATACTTTATATATTCTTTATGGATTTATTTAGATGTCAACCATCTACAAGTGACGAAAACCAATAACGATATTTAACAAAAAAAAACATTAAATTACATATGCTGAAATAGTGCACAAAAAAACAAATATAAATTATACGAAGAATTAAAGAAACACTAAGCACATGCAAGTAATTGCTAGTTACCTCATGTATTTACCAAGATTATATACAAATTGTTTGACATTGTTGTCGAATTTGTCCAGGAGAGAGAGAGGTAGAACATATTGTATCAATATACAAACCATGCCATTTATTAAACAAAGAGTATACAAACAAGAAAAAAAAATATACACAATAAAATGAAAAAAAATTATATGGACGTAACAATAATAATTACCTTGATGAAGACATGCCAATCATGTGTTTTGACCCCTGCAAAATCACCTTTTTTGGTTATGATATTCTTCAAGTTCACACAAAATCCAGTGGGAAATGTAATTTTCCCCATTACTTCTTTTACAACATTGCTTTGTTGCTCCATAAACATCCATGGAATTGAGTTTATATTAACTTGTTCTCCGTTGCTATGAAATTGGATGATGTCTTTCATTGCATGGTTGCTTTCTTAAATGTCTTTGCAAGCTTTCACAACTTTATCTTTCTCCCTCCTTAGCTCCAGTAGTCGCCATAAGGTTTCACTAACATTATTTCCAATATGCATTGTATCAAACAAATGAGCAATTTGGAGGTGCTCATAGTAGGGAAACCCGCTGAATTGAATATGATAACTTTTCATTCCTCATGGAAGCCCATTAATTCCTTCATGATCACGATGGACATCATGAATATTAGTTTATAAATAAATTGCATCATAAATAAAAATATGGCCACTACAGTAAACAACTCACATTAAAAATTAATATACATAACAATTCATATACGATGATCCATACGTACCATGATGACGATTTCTATTGTATTGCATCTTCCAAAGGTGAGGTGTCATTCTCCGTGGTTTTAATGCAGTCTCATGTTTCCCATTGAAAATATTTTTTTCAGTTGTTTTATACTGTGATTCTTAGAGAGGAAATGCATATACTCATCAAACACCTCCTTTCTTAAGATTTTTGAACGACGAGATTTTATCTTAGGACCACAAACTGGACATGCAAATTTACCCTTTGTCTGAAGAACTACAATATTTAGATATGGAATATCTATGTCAAATATATTCATATATAAATTATTCTAACTACTCCATATAATTAAATGCAATTAAAGTGGAACTTAAAATTACAAACCACATAATGAAGTTAACCCAAGGGCATCGTGTATTGTCCATACAACCATTCAATGGAATTGAAATTTCCTTTGTCGTATTGGTCTAGATACGTCATACATAGTGATTCCATTCCATAACTTTAGTATCTCATCTATAAGAGGTTTGATGTATACATTCATATCTTTGACTTGGAACTTACCTGATTGATTTGAAGTACATATAAAATATATCATTATGAGAACCATTAAGATATATAAACCATGCAAAAGAGTAAAATAATATATATATATATATATATGAAATTAGGAAGTTCATAATATGACAAATGAGATGCCACAACTACATTATAAATAAAATAGTTGTAGACAAAAAAAACCTGGAATAATCATCAACAGCATTATGTGCTCCCTCTTTATTGACAACCATGGAGGAATGTTATTATTGATAACAAAAATAGGCCACACCGTGTAAATGGATTTCATCTGTACAAATGGATTAACACCATCTATTGCCAAAGAAATCCTAAGATTACGTGGTTCTTCTTTAAAGTGAGGCCACTTTTCCTCCATATCTCTAAAAGCAGAAGCATCTACAGACATTCGGATAACATCATCTTCACTTATGTTCCTGGCATGGTAATCCATAAATTGCACTATGTTTTCACACCTGAACAATCATTGCAAATGTGGAATGATGCGAATATAACGAAGAACCTTCTGAGGCACCTTTTTTGTTACTTTATCTGTACGATATCTACTTACATGACATTCCAGACATTTTGTTTCAAATTCATGTTGATTATAATATATAACATGGTCATCGAGGCATGCATGAATTGCTTCATAATACATTCCAATCTCTTTCATGATGGAAGATAAATCTCGATATGTGCGAGGTAAAATATTTGATGGTGGTAACAAAAATTCAGCTATCAAACTACAAAAAAATTAAAAAAATAGTTAATGTAATAAATAAATAATATTAACGGAACACGCTTCATCCGTACGATGATCAATAATGAGTTAACAATACAATTATTAGAGGAATACAGATAAAATTTATCACAATCCTATATATGTGATGGATTATTTTACATACCTTAGCATCCATGCGATTGCAATGTTTGAAAGACCATTCATAACCTTCAAGTTCATTATCAACAATACAACAGAGAGAATATTTTTTTTGGAGCCTTCATAAAGGGGTTCATATTACTTAATGAGAAGAGGTATATCGTGAACATCATCAAACTCGTCATCATTTTCATTATCGATGTCATAATCATCATCCATTCTAACATTAAATGAATCATGGACCAATGTATTTGTACCATCATCTTCAATTACATTATCAGTATGATCATCTTGTTCAATATGATCATTCACTTGTTCTCCATTACACATACACGCTCCATGATCTTGATCCTGAACTTGTTCTGAAAGCACTTCCTCTGGACGATATGCTATAGGGTGTCTTTCGTTTAATATAAATACATGGAAACATCAATAGATATACATTAATATATGAAAAATAAAAATAATACATACAATTACCAAAACAAAGAATATAATAAACTTTATAATGCTAAGCCTACAAATGGACGATATTCGTTCCCCCCCTCAACGTGTCCATGTTCCCTGCAATGTTTTTGTGGTTGTTGAGATCAATATTATTCTCCTCTTAAATCCCCTGCATTGAGTACACAGACAATAACATTTTCCATCACCCTTTCGTTTTGTTGCATCCCATAGTCTAGCAAGCAATTGTCGGTTGTCTTCGTTTGGATCCGGAATATTTCTATTTGACATTTTGTCACAAGCTTCATGAATGAATATAACTGGTTGTCTTAAAACATCAAGTTCCACGCATCAACATTTTGTCAAAGGGAGAGAAGTCGAAGAATAAAAAAATCCCGACAAACTGTCTGTTGAAGAAAAAAAATTCTCACAACCTCCCGTTGAAGAATAAAACAATTCTTGAAAACATCCATCGAGGAACAAATATTTTTTGCAAATCGTCCATCACTTCTACAACAAACATGTCAGAATGTTTAAAAAAAATTAAATTTATAATGGCCTGGTGTCGGATATTTGACGCCTTGAACATAGTTACCTTTGAAAATATGGGACCAAAAAAACCAAATCTTTCAAATCTAACATTTTTTTTTTTAAAACCTACGACATACCTTCGGATATCCGACACTAGTGTGTCGAAAAACTGACACTCTGGTGCATCGAAAAACCGATGCCTTAGGTGTTGGATATTCGACGGCGCTATTAAACTTTCATGATCGCTATACTTCTCAATGATTGTTGTCTGACACATTCGTACGAAATGTCGTATGACATCGGATTTCGGGTTCAAATCCTGTTGTGATAATCAATATTTTTGTTTCTTGTTTTGTATGTGAGTTGAGCCAATCTCCGGGACTAGTGTTTGGAAAATTGCTCTAATACCACATGTAAATATTCCACAAATCCATAAATAAATAAAAAGTATTACATAACTATATAGTAAACTCTTTATAACCATTAGTTGTCCATTTGATTTATAACTACACCACAACCTCACAGAGTCTTCGTGACAAAACCATTTATGGAGACATAATACTACTTGATCAAAGATGTTTCCTAAGATAGAGATGCTTATGTGTTGAATTGTAAAATGCAACTTGTTTACTATTACAAATATTTGTCATGCTTGAGTAATGCTAGGGAACTCTTTCCACACTCTCTGCTTTAGTACAAGGGTTATGAGACCAAATGATCTTACTTTGTTTCTTTTAGCTAAAGAACACCTTTTTCTGCAGGTAAAAATATTGCTGGGGAAAAATTGTTCTTTGAAAAATCCTATACAACTTATAAGCCAAGGTAAGCTACTAAGGAAAATCCTCCTTGGTGAGAGGATGAGTAAAAAGGGAACATAACTACGTGAAAGTTATGTTATAGTAGTTTTTAGATTTTAATGTAATTATAATATCGAGCTATAGCCTGAGAATTGTAAGATTTAAAATTAAGTGGAGGTAGGTGGTGTTAATGGAACCCACGTGAATGGTTAAAGTGCCCACCAGTTGGTCATCAGGGTAAAACCCTAGCAATCCAAAGGGTTTTGTTGGTTTTTCAGTTAAAGAGAAAACAAATTGTAGAGGGTCGAGGGCTCTTGACCCTCTCGGCCATGTTTGACTCTGCTAGCAACTAGAAGCATGCACTAGGATCCCACGTTTCTACAAAATAGTTCCTAGAAACCACTTGCTTCCTTTGGATGCATTTATTGTCTTAGCCTACCATCAAAGTTCTTGTTGCGTTGTTGACTAAGGTAAGGTATTTCTTCACATTCTTTCTCGATTTTTATTTTAAACAATTATTTCCAAAGCTGTAAGTTTAGTTTTGAGTTATGTTTTCTTTCGCATGGCAGGTGAAGGAACACTTGAATGTAAAGGAAGAATGCGGGTCGTAGTTGGAACTGTGGGCTCTAGTATGTCCCCATGGCCTTGACTCTTTGGTCCTTGACAAAAGAATAATTGGGATGGATTCTCCAAACGATTCTAGTCGATGGAGATTAAGTCTTGCTTAGTTTCCTCTGTTGTGGTAAACATCTACAGAGTTATGATGTCTTTTGGTTTTGATAGCCTTAGGGATTTTAACAATTTAATTTTTTTATAAAGTAAACAGGCTTAGTAGCCTGCATGGGAAAAATGCATCCATTCGTAGGTTCGGTATGATATCTTTGCAGGTTTATATTATTTACCTATTTTGGGACTTGGGGTGCCTCGAATTTTACCATATAATGGATTTACATGTTTGTAAAAAATGTTATTCTAAATGTTTCGCTTTCTCTGATTTTTTTATAATAATAATTCTTTCTAATATTGTAAGCGTTGAAAACTGAGTAGATGTTGGTATTATCCTCTATTTTGAATCCCACTTTGAACTTGGTTACTGTACATATTTACCTTGGGGTTTTACTGTGTTTCTAGTTGAAAATGTTTAAGGCCGTGAGGCCATTACATTTTCCAAAATCGTGGTGTTTACAGTACTTATTAAATTCTATAATTAGGGTCATGAGGCCACTGCATCTCTGAATTCGTTAATTAAATATTACTGTGGCAAAGTTTTGAGCTAACAAATCAATGGTTGGATAGAATAAATAAGTTGTAAGGCTGTTGTGTTTTAAAAGGGTTGCAGCTGAAATAACATTTACAATTTTTGTATGTTTGGTTTAAACCTACCCTAAGGGAGATAGATTTCCCTTATTTGCTTGGAAAGTTTACCGAGTAATTTTACTACTGTGTGGAAAAGTCGATGAAAATTTTAAACAAGGTTTCGGCTACTTCCTAACTTGGTTTGGGTTTGAAAAACTCAGTAGATTCCACTTCTTACTTAAACTCTTGTTCGGACCCAATAGCCTCTATGGGGTTCGATCCAGTGACCTGTTAAAAACTATACGATATTATAGTTGTTATAAATTAAAAACTTGTTTATATTTGTCGATCATTGTGGATTTTTCTAAGGTTTATTTTACTGTATTTAATTTAACTGTTTTAAAACCCTATCTTATCTTGGAAATGTTTAAGCCATTCGGCTGGACCTAAGTTGTTTGTTTACTATAAAATAAATAGGCCTTTCGTCCGTATTAAAATAAGAATTGTAGGGTTTGTGAATATATATATATATATATATATATATATATATATATATAGTTATACTCTGATAATTCTTACTTTAGATCTATCGTTCGAGATAGATCATGTATGTTTAGTTTATAAACGATAATAAACAGAAAATTTGAGAATCTATGTAATTTACTAGTGTTGTCAGGATTATAATGAGAAACAATATATAACAATATGCGAGAAAATAAACATTGCAAGCAACAATTCAAGATGACACACAATATACCCTGGAAACCCCATACGGGGAAAACCAGCACCAATGAAGATCTTCATTACATGGCCAAAACCGACCATCTAGGTCATGTGAGCTAGCCACCACTCACCTCCAGACCACTTTACAATGGAGCCTCCTCAAGCCTCATAAAGGATTAATCACATGCAATACCATGAGACAATACCATGGGCTACAACAAACCATGTTCCCAAACCATGTTCCCAAACCATGTGCTAGACCTAACCACCTTTGACTCAATCCCGGGTCAAGGTTAACCCTAACAATACCCCATTTAAATTTGACTTGGAGTAATCACCAACTCCCCTCAATGTTTTACCAAGGAATCTCACACACACCCCCTACCACTTAGGTCTATCTCCTGACTTTACTGGTGAGTTACTAGGGGTATGCATGCCTTACCAAGTCTTACATCCATATGCCCATTTACATGCAAACCGCTCCATTACATTTTTTCATGTGTCTTCATGGTGACTACACCATCACCATCTATTGCTTCACTCTCTGTCTTTTCCATGCTCGCTTTCTTGCTCGTATTTTGTCATGCTCCTTTTGTACCTACATCCAAACTTTGTCACTGACATCCATATAAAGAAGAATCCATCTACCGGATTACATGGGTCCTTAGCTGCTATAACCGCCAGTTCTCTAGGAATTCTCTTTACATACATGGCTCATCAATCTTGGTCCCAACACTGAGATTAACCATCTCACATTCCTCCCACAATCGAAGACTTAACCTCTATGATCCACATCAAGTTAGGCTACGAGTACTCTTGCCACCATCGTACCTACACAGTGGTTCATTCTACACTTGATGCAACATCCCTTCTCTGCGCATAAGAGGGATACCTTATGCCTCTAGCACCTAAGGAAAACAAATTTTAACCAAGAACCAAAAACACTACTAAAGTGTCAGGTACTACAGATCATGCACCCTGCAATACAATATTAAAACTCAGATACAAAGATATAAATTACTTAGCATGATTCCACTTTACACCTATGTGTTTACCATACTTGTCATATGCCAAGCCCCACATCCTTAACCATAATTCATAAAACCACGAATCATCATTTCATGAACCCATGCTTAAAAAAAATTAACTTTTAAAACATTTTCTGACATGGAAAAAACCTTTTCTATGTTCCTTTTTAAGAAAAATTATCCCGTAACTTCACAAGGACATGTTCACTTACCCATGGGATATTTTTTACTTTTCCTTAAAATAAAGTGGCATTAAAGGTTTTCCATAAAAAGATATTTTAAATACCTTCTCCTTATTAAAAAATCATGTGGCCACCTTCATGTGAAGCATTTTCACGGGTCTGAGTCCTTCTGTGCACATGGATTCCTTGGAAACTAACGTTTCAGCGATGGATCTTTTGGATTCTTGGTGGATTTTCGGCTTCCCAATTAGATTTAATTTCAGTGGGAGGATCCTTCGCAGACGTGAAAAACAAATGTTCCCATTGGTTAACTTTACGGCTCCACCAAACCAGCCAGCGAATGGTCCTCTGGCCTGCACAATCGTTAACGTGCACAATTTCATGTAGATTTACCTTCACATGGATCCCTTCACGCCAATGATGACGCACTTCTTTTAAGCTATAACATAATCCATCTGCACTTCAATGTCGTTCTACGTCTCTTGTTAACAGCTTCATTACTACCCACACGCCCATCTATCCATACTGTTGTTTGTGGGACTTTTAATCATACTTTCTTATTCATGGCGTTTGGCATCTGAGGGTACTCTCAGAAACTTCACTCCCTCTAGCAGATCTGCCATATCTTTAGCATAGTCCTCGGAGCAACGATTGTCATAGTGATCCATATAGTGCTAGTTCATGCGGTTGGGTTTTCTGCAGCAGCATATTCAACGATGGTACCAACAGATCTCATGCGGCCACACTCAGATCCACAGATCTAGAAACATGCAACATTTCTCCACATTGGATTTTTCATACAGCTACAATCCTTTTTTCATTCAGTGAGTTGTCACCACGGGCTACGACGCTTTAATCATGTGCAGCGATCACACATCTAGATTTTTACACTGCCCAAATTTATAGAAAAAATGGGGCCAAAAATCCAAACACCATGGTTGTCTTCACACAATCTCACTTGAGCTTTGATACCAGTTGTGAGGATTATAATGAGCAACAATATATAATAATATGGGAGAAAATAAACATTGCAAGCAACAATTCAATATGACACACAATATACCCTGGAAACCCCATACGGGGAAAACCAACAACAATGAAGATCTTCATTACATGGCCAAAACCGGTCATCCAGGTTAAGTGAGCTAGCCACCGCTCACCTCCATGCCACTTTTACAATGGATCCTCCTCAATCCTTATAAAGGATTAATCACATGCAATACCATGGAACAATACCATGGTCTACAACAAACCAAGTGCTATACCTAACCACTTTAGACTCAATCTTGAGTCAAGGTTAACCCTAACAATTTACTAGTTTCCAAAGAAAATGAAAGATCAGGTCATGCTTGTAGAAAAATCATAGCTTTAATAAATGAAGATATTCTCTAGCGAAATCCTTTGATTGAACTATACCATTTTTAATAGAAAATATAAGAAATATTAACTACTATTTAATTAAGTACATCGGGTAAACAGAGAAGTTTTATATACAGAAAATAAGACATTATTATAGATACAGTGATTAAAAATTTTACTTAGAAACTCTATGCATATAGTGACACTCATAAATCTAAGATGGTATTTATATTATTTCCTAGGTCTTTGGGCCAGTTTTGAAATTAAATGAGCCACCTACTCAATTCCTTTTCTCAGGGAACATGACCACAATTTTATGAGTGTTTCCTCCTGCAATAGCTAGAAAGTGAATGATATTGCTGCCACTTGTCATTTGGCCTTCTACAGCAGATCATTCCTCCTAGTGGAACAGTGAACACTCTTCAACTGTCTTCTTTGGATAATATTCAATTACAATCATCCTTGACCATCTTTGGTCATAAAAATTTACAATAACTTTTTAACATGATGTTTTTTTATCAAAAATAAAAATGTTTTTTTTTTCAATTCTAGGTGGGTTACAATAACTTTGACAAAACAAGTATATTTGATTGAATCGACTAGTTCAACTGTGACTTATCATCATGGAAAAAAAGATCAATAGAAGCAACGTCCTAATTTGAAACCTATACTACTGAGATAATATATCTAACTAGAAGGGATGTCGGACAAACTTGAACTTGCTTCAGATATGTATTATTTGGAACATAAATAGGCTCTGGAACGAAATATGTAACCGGTTTAATAGGCTATGGTTCTCGAATTAGCTATGATAATGAAGAATATAACAACTAAGGGGGATGCAATGAGGTTAAACCATATAGAGTGAGGTCCTAATTGTTTGCTTTCAATAAACACTGCCCAAAGTCCTCAACTTTTCAGAAATTCCTCTCTAGCTACTTCGATTGATTTAGAAAAAAACTTCAAACATGATCTTTCCCATTCCCATCCCATACAAATTACTAAGCAATGCATCAAATTATTTATCGATATTACCATTTAGAAGAGAAGGACAATGGAAAACAATCTTTGCAAGGAAAGCTTTAGTGAGCCTAAAATTTTCTTAAGCTTGAAGCATACCTTGCAATACATAATCATGGCTTCACCTTCAACGATTGCACCACATAACATGGAATAGTTGTATATTCGAATGTTTCAAGAGTACGATCATATTTGGAAAATGCCTTCATTGTTACTGCCTTTCAATTTGATAGAGAAATTCTTTTCCATAAAAGATTGCGGATTTTTGTTTTGAATTCTAAAATCTTAGTTAAAAGAATCATAATTTCAAATGTACCCTTAACCAAATGTGAACAAAAAACCAAGCAATGGGAACTTGGGAAACATCATCTTTACCTTTTTTATTTTTTATATCAAAGACTTATATCAATAAATAGCTCGGATCATTTCCCATATCATGGTTTTATTATATATATTTTTAATAGTATCTGCTTCATGGATTAACCTGATACTATAACAAACATTGTCCCAACACTATACATAATCACATGAAACAAATATGTTTCCCTTAGTCGTCGTCCTTGCTTTTGTTTATTTTCAGAAATTTTTCTCATCGTAGTGTACAATGTATTCGCTAAATTTGACAAGTACTCACCTTCCCAGCGTCTGCAGGATTCTCAGTTCGAATGGAATAGTTCGATGGCTAGGGTTCACACCTATTCAATGTCAGATACTTTGTCTATTCTAATCTTTTTTTTTCTTTTTGTTTCCTATATCAGTGATGTTGTATGTTATCATTTCCCCTGCCATTCATTTCTCTCATGTGAACTATGCCATGCAAATACCTTTGGTGTCGTACATTTCATTTCCGTCAGTTCTATCATGGCAATGCCTTCTATATTATTCAACTGTGATTGTTTAAAAAAAATGATATCAATAACGCTCCAAATAAAATCTGCAACGGTGGTCGTTGGCAGTGACACTTGTTTTTTATCATTTTCCTCGCCCTTCCTTTAGACTGCGATGCTCAATATTACCACTATTCGATGCCATGCATGCACTGCACATGCATTCATGCTTGGGATTTATAACATATCAAATGTTGCTTTCTGCCTCGAGGAAAGACTCAAACTCAGTTTGTGCAATTTATCAAATGATGTCATGGGGTTAACAAAAGACCTGGTAGTAAAGGCCCTCGCATTGTCTTTAATGCTCACTGCATGAGGAATACTAATAAGGATGTTGTAATTTGATCATTATACAATGCATCGTTAATATTATTATGACAGTTTTTATCCACTTCTAGTGATTCTATTGTTAACAATTTATCAAAGTTTTGATTATAAGAGATATGTGGGAAGTTTGATCTTGTTAAAAAAGTGTTGGGAAGGAAAATTAGAGTTTGCAGGGAGGCTGATGGCATATACGATATGGCATTCAGCCACTAGAATAAGCCGCGGTGGAAATGAAGGAAATGATAGCGTAAATTGGTGGCCCCACTCTGGAGTAATGAATATTGAAAGCGGTAAGACACTCCATGGATCAAAGATGCAGGGTAAAGTAGAGAATATTGGATGCGTTGAAGGCATTAAACGAGAGTCATAATAGAAGGATGAGATTGATCTGATGGCAGATCAACGGCATCAAAACATTTCGCACGGCGAACATGCTCGACCAAAGCCACTTTTTCGAATCGCAAACTAGGTTAAAAGGTGGAGGCATCTAACGGCCGAGGTTGGGATCCAAGAAGATCCACGGTCACAAATGATTTTGCATCCTAGACTACCAAGGATTTAGTAGTGATTTCAGATTGTGAAAAGTGGTAAAGGTCGCTCAGATCGATGGTCACTACAAGAGCAGAGGGAGATCTACGGTCGTGGTTTATTTCGCAATCTAAAATAGCACGGAGGGGCCCAGAATCTCGCATCGCGAAAAGTGGTAGGGTACACTCAGATCAACAGTTGTGAATAAAAGCCAATCTTGATCGACGGTTGAGCTGCACACACATGAGGTAAGGAAGAATGTAGCATAAAGGACCTCACATACCAAAGGCTCAGATCGCAAGGAGTAATATCCATAGTGCAAGCTTCTTGGGAAAGGCGCGAAGGTTATGCTGTGAAAAAAGCTATAAAAGGATCCACATGAAGTTGGAAAGCTTTTTCGAAGCCATGAAGCCATCGAATACCAAACCGCATACAGAGTTCCAACACGGACAAACCAAGAGACTGTGCTAAAAAGAAAGGTAGGCCCCTGATACCTCCTCAGTGCTATTTGAAAATGGATGTGATAGGAGCAGTAGAAGTGGTAGGGGTGAGAGATGATACAAAATGCGAGGTCAAATGTCAAAGGGCAGAGGAAAGTCTCATAGATGAGAATGCCAAGATTTTCGATACCATCTTGGTGGGAGAAGCCATTGAAGCCGCCAGAGGTAAATTGGAAATCCTTAAGGACCGAGGTAGAGATACCTGCGGTGTTTTTAAAAAAAAAATCCATTTCTTCTCTGTTGGCCAAACCCCCCATTACCCTGAGTTTGTCGAATGGTGTGCAGAGAATTTCTTTGTTGCCAAAGAAGTCATTATGAATAAGTCAAAGTCCAAAATCCTTTGTTCAGTCTAGGCTTCTGTCATCCAAAAAACCCTGCACATCATGGACGAGTTTGTCCATATATCCCAAAACTATCAAGAGGAAAATATTATACATTGCTTCAGAGAATCTACCAACGAAAGTAGAGAAACCTTCTTGAAAGATTGTTCAAAACCTAGTGGTGAACCCATCGACCTGTCATACCCTATCGAACTTAGCCAATTCAATGAAGAAACTCAGTGGTGTATATCCCTGGCTAGTTAGTTTTTAGGTCTAGATATTGATGCTTATGTCACAGAGTCATTGTTTGTCTTGAGTACTTGTTCAGTCGAACCTGAATTGCTCAGGCAATCTTATCAGTCTTGTTGTCTTAAGTTTGATGAATTCCTAGCCGATAACATCTGTTCTTAGTTAGTGAATTTCCACGACACTAAAGTGTTCAGATTCTAGTCCTTTTTGCTGAGGATGCTTATAGCTTATAACGAAGAAGACCTACAAGTACCTGAATTGGAAATCACTATTGATATGCCCACGGACTATTGTAAGTTCATGAACCAATTGATGGCCGAGGTATACGACCTTTTCTTTCAGGTAAGGTTACCTAGGGTGTTTCCTAAGATGAGACAAATGCTACAGTTGTCAAATAGAAAGAATATAGGGGACTGGTTCCTGACAGAATTTGGAATGACCAAAAGATTGTACAGCTCTATGCATCAACCCTACCTTTTTCCAGCTTTTCTAACCGCCAGGGTTTTCTCCCTGGAATTGATCCGACAAAGACTCAGTGTTGAGGAAGAGCATTTCTTGAGCTATAAAAAGAGCTCAAATTTGATTTTCCCCTGGGAAGTGGGACCATACACGGTTAGGAGTAGAGATGCTTTGCCACTTGTTACCAACTTGCTCAGGGGCATGGGGTTTTCTCTGGAACAAGCAATAAACTATGACCCTCATCAAATAATTTCCAAAATGAGGAAGGCTCACAAATGCAAGCCTTTTGAACACAATAAGATACTCGGACTCAGGGAAGCAGCAAACTGAGATGATTTGCCTAATCCTACCTCGATGAACACCAGCATAGAACGAAGCACTAGCTCACACTTGCCAGGAATAGTTTCTCCCCAAAGAGAACTGGCTAAAATAGTTTCAATAGTCGAGGATGTCTCATCATTGGTCAGCTATTTAGCAAGTTTAGTGAAAACAGAGGGTCTGAAGCCTATGGATACTGAAGAGGTGGGCACGGCCAACATGCCCAAAAGGCAGAAAAATGAATAAGGGCAACAGTTAGTGTAGGTTAAAAAGGGAAATACAAAGGGACAGATGAAGAAGAAGAATATGGAGAAAAAACAGAAACAAGAAGAGCTCGAGACAACCAAATAACAAATTTAAGAATATGTATTTGATGGGAAGACTCCAAACAAGCATGCATCCAAAGAAGACTGGCTAGGCTCTTACCAGGAAAGGGCTGATAAAACTTTCAAAGAGACAACAGAGCTATATAGCAAGGAAATGCGGTTGCCTTACCCAAATGTGGCATTAAAGACTATAAGGGATCATGCCACTGACACCCTTAGCTTAGCCTTGGCAATGGGAAATAAGGTGTCAGAGGTTAATGTGAACCTCTCAAAGGTTCCCACTACTGACATAATACACCTCAACAAAGAAATCGGGGATATCTTGAATGCTAGACTGCTTAAGGCCACCATACATATGTCTAAGCTAGAGGAAATTAAAACAAAGACTTTGAATCTTTTGAGAAAGGTAAGAGTGGAGAACAAAGCCCTCAAGGCAAAATCAACAATTTGCAAAATGAAGCAATACAAATAGAGGGACCAGTACATAAGGGAGTTTTGGCTCAGAAATTGCTCGATGATAAGGAGAAAGAGATCCAGACACTAAAAAGGAAGTTGAAAATACCTGCTACCCAGCTCGCCTAGACAGAAGAATTGACTGATTTCGAAAAAGAGAAAGAAACATTGGACGCTGAGCTTACCGACTGCAAAGCCAAGCTGCTAAAGCTCGAAGAAAAGGAAAGGCAGTGTGGAAAATACATCCAGCTTTTGAAGAAAAGTGAAGCGGAATTAAAAGCCATATTAGCAATAAAAGAAAGGGAGCTTCAAGGAAGGAGTGCTGAGAGTGCAATTCATTCAGTAGGTGTAGCTGGAGAGATAGACACCGGTTCTCTTTCTAGAGCAATGTCCCAGATAGGCCTGAAAGATACAGAGCTTGTTAAGTTAAAGCAGCAGATCTAGGAACTAGAAAAGGAAAAAGGAGAGGAGAGACAAGAAAAGGAAAAGATGGAAGAGAAATGCCAAGGACTGATTCAACAAAATGCCAAGTTAAGCCAACAGGTGGTCGGTAAATTTTCCTTGCAAGGTGCTAGACATTTGATCTGCGATCAGATCATTATAGAGGCTGACAAATTCTGACCTTGTATAGATTTCATTGAAGACCAGGAAAATGCTATGATAGAGGCCAAGAAAAAGGTCCTGACAGTAATAGGGGAAGTGTAGAAAAGACTTGTGGCAACAACGAAAAATGTCGTTGCTTTCCTAAGCTCCTTGTCAGATGATTTGGCCAATCGGTATGGTATCCAAAACAGGGTTGTTGTTGTCTCCAAAGCTAGAAAGGTAATTGCTAAGCATAGGATGTTGGAGACTGTACGAGCCAAAATAAAGGTTATTGAGCACAAATTCAAGGAGGTTATTAGGCTATTCAAACCGCTGGTAGGAAGAGGGATCCATTTCTTTTGGGAAGAGAAGGGTCCTTTATTGTCCCAAAAGGAGTATCGAGAGTGTCTGGTTCATTGCCGATTAAACAACAACAATTTTGGAGACATGCAACAATAATTGTCAGGAAAGATCGTTTTTGATAAGCTGGCCAGTGAATTTGAATTTTTGTTTGATTTTTAAAGCCACATGTGCCGAAGTCCCTGAGACTTCGTACCCGGAAACGATGGAGCTCAAAGCGCAAGCAATCGACATGGCAATTGCGACTCTGCCTGGTCCTGACCTATGGAGATTAGTTTAGCCATACGGGTCGGCTAAACTCAAAATGTATCCAGAGAAGTGGCAATGATAGTACGCGGGAATTTTTCTCTGTGTGCATGCCCTTTCCAATGGTCACCTCTCTCGAAACTCTATACAGCTGTCACACACCAGATGGAAGCGTAGAATACTCTCATGCATATTTTCTCCTGCAATCCATATTTCATTTTTCAATTTTTATGTAAATCGTGGCCGATGTGTCACCTAAGATTTTGTTAGAAGTTTTTTTTCAGTTGTAACAAGTTTTGATTCCCAAACCTCAGATTGGGAAAGTCCAAAATAGTATAAATATATCTCCTAAAGAGGGAGAAAGGGTTGGAATCGATTTAATTTTGTAGTGTATGCTTTCAAGAGTATTTTAATAAAGTTGCAGAGCCGAGGTCGGCGTTTTACACGAGGATTCATGTGTTGTTTGTATTACAGTCTGTTGCTTCCTTTCTCATGTGAATGTTTTTCCAGTTAATCTCTTCCATTATGTTTTATTTCATGTCTGAAATAAGTGTATAACAGTTTGGAATTCATACATGCTATGCTCCGTCTGTTGTTTCAGATATCCACCAAAGCTTTATTCTAAAGTTAATACAGAATTCATTCTCTAATGCTCTGTGTTGATGGTCTGTTCATGTTCTTCTTTTCCACCAGAAAATTATAATTTGACTGTGATTGAATGGCTATCTTGCCTCTGTGTTGAAATTGTTTGCATAAGTTTTGTTTATTTCTATTACACTTCTTGACTCCATCGCCCAATGGTTCTATGTCTTGTTTCAACCAATTTCACAAACAATTTATATTTTCACTTGTACATATTTGGCATTGTTAATATGTGGTGAGAGATCCATCTCGGAAGAGCAGAAGGCTAGTTCTCTCTTCAAAAGTGGTTCTGTTGTTGCCTGGGAGCGGGCCTTCCGCAACCTTTGGCTCAATTTCAGTGTTAACATCTAGATATTAGCATCTAAATTGTTAATTTATTATCACAATGCATGGACCATCAAGTAAGAGTTATGACAATGTAAACAAGGATTATGGTTCTATTATTGATGATTTTTTATTACATGAAGAAGAGGCCGACAAAACCAATAAGGAGTTTGTGCACAGTTGTATATAGTGAAGCCCCATTGTATGGATTTTGCAGCATACTTAGGTAGTGAACAACAATTTTGAAGACTGTAAAGGGAAGAACTCAAAATTATTTGAGCATATTCCTGTAGCCCCAATGTAAAGTCTCATACACGCAGAGAATTGATCCAGTAAGGGTCCCATCTTGTCACAGATCTAAGAGAATTATGTGGACAACATGCCTTTCTTTTATAGTAACATAATTACGTCCCTCCCTACGCAATTGTTGATACAAGAAAAATGGATCGTGACTGTCAGCAATGAATATCATCGATCCAAATATAAATTTTCCAAGTCAAGCTGAATAACAACTGGTTGCGACTCTAACATCTACTCTATATATTGTTAAAAACTAGGTGTTGTTATGTTACATCATAGGGCCATATCAATGATAATGTAACCTATTTTTCATATGTTACCATATTATTAAATCACATATCCAAAATAGGTGCCAAAAATGACAATCAGATCACAATTATTTTCTCCATCTGATCGTGGTTGTTGTTGCTCCCTTTTTAATAGATTCCCGCTTAGCTTTGATGGGGAGTTATTTTAAAAAACATATGTTGTATTGTGAAAGGGGGGGGGCGTCTCTGCATATTATAGATTCATTTATTTTTCTATGGTATTCCCCTACACGAAACTCCTAAAATCATATTGAATAAAAAAGCAATTCCCTTAGCTTGATCAGTTGATTTTATCACTCCATGTTACATGCATATAATATATGAGGAGCAAAGAATATATGAGAATAGTGTGCCAAAAATCATGAATCAATAAAAGTGCATAGGATCTCAATTAAGAAGGGATTAATGACCATTGTCTACTTGTCCATCAAGCAATTATACCAACTTCCAAGTTTATCTTATTGAGTGCTAATGGAGGAGGTGTCAAATCATAGCATTCAAGGAGGTTGTTAAAAGATGTTATGTGTGAGATTGTTGACAAAGATTAAAAATCCTTCGTGCAAGAAGGGGATTAATTCTATTTACACACAGGTTGAAAAACATTTAAACTGGATAACACATAAATTAAGCACAAAACAAATATCAAGAAACAACAACTAGTGCAAAGAATGATGCAATCCCCTTAAATGTGCAAGTTTGTGAAAATATTTGCATGATATGTTGGAAATATTAATTAATCACAGATTTCTATAGGATCTCAGTTGATTCTGTCATAGTCTGTAGTAGCTCAGTTTCTGACACAATGAAGAGTTCACTTTTCTCATAAATAAATCAGTCAAATTAAATTTTTGGAGATAAGTTTTTAGGTAGATAATTATTATAGTCTTTAATGTTAAGCTAGTAACTTCATAGAGAAGTAATTTTAGTGTGTATATATATAGAAGAAGAATATTGTAAATCAATTAGTGAAAAAATAAAATAGAGAAGAGAATATTCAAGACCACAAGCTCTGTGTGTTGGAAAGTGTTGAGATCCGAAGCTCTGTAAAAGGTGAAACATCCTTGTAAATTTCCAAGTTTGTATTTGCGACAGTGGTTCTTGTTATGTCTAGACAAGACATATAAATCCATTTTTTATGGTTCAATGCATGTTTTATTTAGCCATATCATTTAGTGAAAGACACAAAGAATCCATAAATATTTCATCGTGTAAAAGTTTGAGTTTTTATCCACAATCGACACAAGTCTTACTTAACATTTGGTTATATGATATTGTAAGTCTGTCAAATTATAGTTGTGTTGAATTTTACCCCAAGTTACAGGGTGAAAAGTGTTTTTTTCATATTATAAGTCTTTAGACTAATAAATCTCTTTTATAAAAGTTTGACTAAAAGTGTGGTCGAAGTAAAAAAACAGTTGAAGTCAAGTAAGTGTGGCCGAAGTTAAAAACTATAGATGTCGAGTAAGTGTTTGTGGAGGTATGAAAGTGTTTCCACAAAAAAGTGGTATGTTGAAGACTTGTCGGTCACAATAAAAACTTATTGAAGTGAATAATTTTGTTTTACCAAGTCATAAATCAATTTAACCATCTCAAAGTTGTCGACCTCTAGATCAAGTATCAGAGAGGGTTTAGGAAATAAATCTTGTCTTTAAAAAAAAATCTCCAAGGAAAATTAAAATATATGGCTTCCACTTCTTGTGCACACATGATTTTTCAAACTCCAATCTTCACAGAAAATAATTATGAATATTGGTCTCTACTAATGAAGGCTTTGTTCATAGGACAAGATATATGGGAGATAGTCCAAAATGGATAAACAAAACCAGCACATTTGGCGGCATATAATAATATCACACAAGCTGAGAAGGATGCCCTGAGGGAATAGAGGAAGAAATACGGAAAGGATATACTCTACATACACCAAGCCATCAATGAAAGCATACTCCTAAGATTAGCAGCAAATACTACCGCTAAGAAGAAATGGGATACATTGGAAACCTCCTATCAAGGCTTGGACAAGGTAAACACTTATAAGTTGCAGATTCTTAGAAGAGATTTTGAATCTCTTTCAATGAAAGACATAGAGTCAGTGGACTCATTTTACACTCGAGTTGTTGGTCTGATAAATCAACTAAAATCTCATGGAGATAATATAGAGCACAAAAGGGTCATTGAAAAGGTTTTTATAATCCTTCCCCATAAATTTGAATCCTTGGTCGTGACCTTGGAAGAAAAAAAATACATGTTGTAGTTTACCATTGATGAGTTACAAGGCTCACTCATCAATCATGAACATAGAATCAATAGATAAAATACATCACTGGAAGGTGCATTTATAGCATAGTCATATATAAGCTGAGGAAGAGGCAGAGGGAGATTTAACTCTAGAGACAGAGGAAGAAGATTTTCCAGAGGAGGACGTAAAAACAGTCTTGCAAATGTCACTGGTACAGGAAAATATCATAACCCTGGGCATCCAAATGGTCACATGTTTGATAAATAAAAAAATTCAATGTCATTATTGCAAGAAATTTGGTCATTATGCATTTGAATGCATGCAAAAACTGTATGACCAAGGAAGGCAAAGCCAAAGCCAGTAGACCAACACCAACACTTCGTTGAGCACAATGTTGTTGGCATGTGAATCCCCACTTGAATGCAATGTTTTCCAAGAAATTCCACATGACATATGATATGTTAGATTCAAGATTTAGCACTCATATGACTGGTAATATAAATGTGTTTTCCATTATAGATAAATCAATTCAAACTGATATCACACTTGGAAATAATGTCCAAGTCACTTTTTTGGGAAAAGGTACTATTGGTATTCTATCCAAACATGGGGAGCGAAAGAACATCATGATGTTTATCATGTTGAAGGACTGAAACACAATTTTTTGAGCATTGGACAACTGATACAAAAAGGTTATAGAGTCTACATAAAAGATAATCACCATGTGATTGAAGACAAGCATCCAAGCAACCAACTAATATCAAAATTACCAATGACAAGCAATCACTTGTTTCCTTTGAGGATAATTCTAGACATAAAAGGAAACACAAATACATGAGTTGCATTCAAGGCATAAAGCAAAGAAGTAGACAAGTACTCCGACAAGAAAGAAAATGACAACGTTGATTTCAAGTAGAAGTTCAAGATGAGTCCTGGCTAATCCATTTCATATTTGGACATCTAAATTTTGGTGGGTTGAAGCTATTGCACACAAATAATATGGTAAAAGGATTGACATTGATCAATAAACCAGTGAGAGTTTTTAAAGGCTGCATTTTTAGCAAGCAACATAGAGAGACTTTTCCAGTCAGAAAGTCATACAAAGCACACACACCACTTGAGATTGTGCACTCTAATATATGTGGCCCAATGCAGACATCATCCATGGGAGGTTGTAATTACTTTCTTACTTTTATTGATGACTACTTAATAAAAACATGGGTATATTTCCTAAAACATAAATCTGATGCATTTATTTGTTTTCAGAACCAGAGTGGACACTACCTCAAAATATTACGGATAGAGGTGGTGAATATGTCTCCAATGAATTCCTAAATTTGTGTAAGACCCCTAGCATACACATGCATTTCACTGCATGTTATACACCTTAGCAGAATGGTGTTGTCGAAAGAAAGGACATAACCATTATGGAGATGGTGCGTAGCATGATGGCTTCCAAGCATTTTCCAAATGAATATTGGGATGATGCAAACACAACTACTATATATATTATGAATGGGTATCCGACAAAGAGTGTGAAGAACAAAGTTACTCAAGAATCATGGACGTGTATGAATCACAGTGTTTCTCATTTAAAATTTTTTGGTTTTGTCACATATGCTCCTGTTCCATATGAGTTGAGAAAGAAACTAGACAAAAAGGGACATAAATGTATTTTTTTTGGTTACTCTAACGACACAAAATCATACAAGCTGTATGATCCTGTCATAAGGAAAGTAATCATCAGTTGATATGTTCGATTTTCCGAGAATGAATCATGGGATGGAACCGTCGAGAAGAATGTCCAGATTGTGTTGAAAGTCGACCATGATGACATGGTGGAGGAAGTAGTTCAAACACCACATGTAATTCAAAATGTCGCAACACCGTCGACTCCCAGGACACCACGACATGGTTCAGCAAAAGGAACATTGACACACGTAACAACTCAAGCTATGCCAACAAGAACACCAAGAGGAAAACAAACTCCATCAAGCATTCTGTTGAGGTTTACATCGATAGATCTAGCGAGGACAAGAAGCCTTCGTGAAATATATGAAGCTGGTACACAAATTTCATTCTCTCTCTTTGCATGATTTTCTCAAATAGATGATCCACGAACATTTTAAGAACACGTGAAGAATAAGTATGGGCACATTCCATCGATGAAGAAATAGAATGCAGTGAGAAGAGAAAAACATGGGATCTGGTAGATATACCCAAAGATAAAGATGTAATCAACGTGAAATGGATTTACCAGACCAAGCATGTAACATCTAGAAATTTCCTAAAATTAAAAAAAAAATTAAATATATGTCTATCTGTAATTATATAGGATAAAAATAGATCCATGTAATGTTCACATCTGCGCTTAACATAAGGACACTGTTACGTCAAACATTAAAATGTGACTTAGTTCTAACTACAAAAATAAAGGATAAAATAAACTCATATGACCTTTAAATTGTGTTTAGTATTTTATCCATTTAGCATACTTACTCTTTACGACAACATTATGATGCAATTTAATGTTATGACAACACTATTTTTCCTGTCGTCAAGTTTTATGAAATAAATGTCACTTTTATGTTCTGTCGGTTAAAGTTATTTTGTTTGTTGGTTATGTTCTTCTTGCATGCCAATTGACCCTAAAAGATGCTAGGGAAAAGGGGTTGCAGGTCTTACATAGCAATTATGGCTAATGCAAACCTTATGTAACTTTTGTGCAGGTGTTTGACTAAAGAAGTTTTACCACAACCTAGCTATCACAAAATAAATCCTAAACAAAGTATGTATAACCACTCCTAAGAAATGCCTAAGCATTTGGAACAAAAGAGACAAAACCTACCTTATTATAAAACAAGCATAACATAAAATGTTATGGCATCCCACAAGGAAAAGGGTTGGTCTTGGGACTATATGGTTTGGGTGGAAAAATCATACACCAAGTGGCATTAAAAGAACATGTGGTAGTTCATGTACTTTAGATGTCGATCACTTGGAATGTCAACTCGTAAACCCTAGGGGTTTAATGCGTCTCCTAAAATTTGGTTACCTTGTCGTTGAATCTTTGTATTTGCATTTCTTTCTATTGTTCTCTGCGTGGCTCAATCGGCCTCTATCCCCATTTTTTTGTAGCTCCACTGTGTTTTTCAAAGGTGGAGGATCCAAGGTTCTTGGCCCTCGACACCCTTCAACCTTAGTATGTGTAAAATATTTTTTGTTTGGATGGTTCTGGTTCCAATATGTGGTGACTCCGGTAACCAAGCTCATGCTACCATATTGGCCTTATACCAAAACATGGTAAGTTCTTTCTCTGTCTCATCTTATCATTTTCCATTGTTTTAAATAGGTATGATTCAATGTTTGACCTCTATGGGTTTCAACTGCAGGAGGTTTCACAAGGGTTGTGACACTTGCATTACGAAAGTTCATTGCGTTGGAAAGAGTTACGGTCCTGGTAATACCTACCACCTTGTTTTCCCATGGATCTGGTGGCTTGAACAGTGTTCTCATGGCGTGATCTAATCCTTGTGCTTCCTTTTCATTAAGAAATGAACATGGTAACCTCCTTTTTTATGGCTTGTTGCATTTATAAGGTTTTCTAAGAAGGTCTTCCTCAACTGTGAAGTTGAGGAACTGTAATGTATTTATTATGGGTTTTAAAGACAAAGCTCTAAAATGTGGAGTGTTTGTGCAGTCGATTGACCGTCACTCTGAAAACTTGTAAATGTTTATAAACAAATTCCTGTGAGTTTTAGTTTTTGTAACTACACTGTTAACTTTTGATTCCTAAATATTATCTGGTTTTTAACTATGTAGTTTTGTTTTTCTAGTAAGAAATCTCTTTAAAGCCGAAATGTTGTTTGTATTATTTGGAACTTAGTAAAGAAAGTAATTCTAAATATTTTGTTATGTCCATGAGACCATTTCTCTGTTTCCAATTTATTATGAAAAGATGAAAACATAGGGCTGCGAGGCCACTGCTTTACTGATATCACTATGTTTCAGTACAATTTACCATTTCATTGTTTAGATTATAAGATGAAGTCGTAAGGCGTGTTTGTGAAAAATAGAATTGTGCACTTTGTTTTCTCCTTAAAGATTGTAACAATGTTGTAGTAGAACTACTAAAATGACTTACGAACTATAATGACCTGTCCAAAGCATTTTGGAAAAATGTGTTTAAGTTTACTTTGTTTTCTCAAGGAAGAAAATTAGGGCTGAGAGGCCACTAAGTAAAGTACACCGATGAGGCTTTGCTTCTTTAAGTTTGATTCTTTATGTAATTAATATGTTTTGAGCCATAAGGCCCTGTTAATGAATTTCTAGGGTTTTATTATAGTTCAGCTTTTCAATATTAAACCCTAACTATCGTTTTCATGTTCCTTGCATGTTTAATGGTTTATAGGGTTTGAACCTTAGATTCCTTTGTTCTTTAGAGGTTATGATTTAAGTGAAAAACCCTCTAACCTGTAATTGTTTTANAGCTAAATTGATTCTTGTTTCAAGTTTATTTGAAACCTTTAAACTATAGTTAACTTATGTATGAATCTAGGTTTTAAAAACTAAAATAAGTAGATTCCTTAAACTTTGTTTCGAAGGTTTACTAACGAGACAGAGCTGTAAAGAAGATATAATATTATTTTTCCTATGAGATCTTATTTACAAGAGGTGACAAGCCATATCCAAAGATATGGTTTTTGAGCTCAAATTAGATGTTCATTAATTTATTTGAGAAAAATATTAGTAAAACTAGAT
>LPNX010813511.1:0-23192 GCA_001517045.1 Pseudotsuga menziesii | reverse complement strand
GAGAATTCATTCATAGTATCATGTGCAATAGGCCTGAGGGGCAAACTTACTATGCAAAATCCTGTTTGGATGGAACTTGCTCCAACTGTGCTGGAATGGCTTTATTAAGCCAATGTATGCACGAGACTAGAGACAATGAATTTGGGAATATGGTTACAGACATGAAAAGTTTCAAATATATCAGTTATGAAATAGTCCCGAGGAAAGAAAGCAAAAAAATACAATTGGTGACCTCTCAGGTACATGCATTTATCTATAAATTTATGTTTGAATAGTTGCATTTCATTCCTTACTTACAAAAAAACCTGATATTGAGATCATTTTGTGTCAATAGGTACAAGTTAGTGTCTTCGTCAAGGAATTTATTGAAAAGACACGTCAATATGTTCAACATGTCCACTTGGCACGATGGCAAGATGAGAAGTTTAGAATATGCAGAGATACATTTCCTCGTGGTACTATACTTTCAGTTGTTGATTTTGCTGAGAACTACACTCTGCAACCTCAAAATGAGATCCAAAGTCAGTATTATCACTCTGAGCAGGTTTCCTTGATGGTGCATATCCAATATAGGCATGGCCCAAACATTAGTGAAGAGCAAAGAGAAATTCTAAAGGAATATCACTTCTACATAAGTGATGATAGGTTCCATGACTTCCACTATGTACGTCATTGCTTCATCATGTTCTATGATCATTTGAAGGGTAGGAACATACAGATGGATCGACACTGGATTTGGTCTGATGGATGTGCTGGTCAGTTCAAAAATGCACGCATATTTCAATGGTTGTGATCATTGCATAAAAACTACAAAGTTCCACATATGTGGAACTATTTTGAGACTGGGCATGGTAAAGGAGAGCACGATGGAGCTGGAGCATGTGTCAAAACAACCCTACGAAGAGAGGAATTGAAATTATCTACAATATCTACTATTCGAAATGCTCAATCTATAGTCAGGTGGTGCACATCAGTAATGGGAGAGGAATAAGCTATGCGAGTAGAATCCACAAGAAAGAGACATGTGGAGAGATTTTTTTGGGAGGTGGTAGACATAGATCGTTCACATGCATGGGAATACAAGACTGTTCCTGGCACTCATGGTTTTCATTCGGTTCGAAGTTCTGATAACCCAGTATTTGAAATTTGGACCAGAAAACTCGCTTGTTTTTGTCCGCCTTGTTGTGATGGTGACTGCGATGTGTGTGAATCATTGGATTGGGTTGATGGATGGGATCGCATATCACTTCCACTTGCTCAGCGTGCAATTGTTGAGTTAACTCCGTTGGAAGAAGACCAATCGTCTATTTCTATATATTTTGATCATGTATCAGACCTTGTACAACCTGATATGATGCATTTCCTTAACATTTTTTTGTTAAATTTACGTAGTCTTGAAACTCACATTAATGGCCTTGTATCACACGAAAAATATTTGATCATATACCTACAATCATACTATGCAGGACACATATACGCAGTGGTTTCCTCAAAAGATAGTGAATGGGGTGGTGATTACTGGTTGGCACGTTGTATAGAGGGAAAGCAAACCCTCATTATGTCCATGACTGATGATGAAAACAACCACTTCCCCACTGGGTTTATGGTTGTTAAAGGTGAATACCTTACACATTACAACAATGCAAGAAAGAAGAGTGGATATGTTTACAAGGATTACAAACCAGGTGCAAGTGTGTATCACTTTACCAACTTAATCATTGATACAAACCTCCAGGTACAAACAATGCCTAGTCAGAATTCATCGAAGGTACGCTACTTCTTACCGGATACAGAGCATGAGAGACTAATGGAGACCATCATTATAAGAGATGATCCGGAGGGCTTGGTTGTATGATAATAGGTGGGATCTAGCATGATGAGGTATGTATCATTATTGTAATTTTCCCATTTATGTTTCTAATGAATATGTCAATTTTGTGTTCTTGTACACTACATCTTACCGGATACATAGCATGAGAGACTAATGGAGACCATCATTATAAGAGATTATCCGGAGGCCTTGGTTGTATGATATTAGGTGGGATCTAGCATGATGAGGTATGTACATCATAATTTTAATTTTCCCATGTATGCTTCTTATGAATATGTCAATTTTGTGTTCTTGTACGCTACTTCTTACCAGATACATAGCACAAGAGACTAATGGAGACCATCATTATAAGAGATGATCCGGAGGCCTTGGTTGTATGATATTAGGTGGGATCCATCACAATGCATTATGTATCATAATTTTAATTTTCCCATGTATGTCAAGTTAATGTTGTTTATAAATATGCGAAAAATTCTCTTGTATGTCAAGTTAATGAACATGCCAAATTTTACATATGATCAAAACAAGATGCCGAAACGATAACCCTACCTAGGAAACCCTAATCCTAACCCTAATCTTATCTTACTATCACAACTCAATTCAGAATCACTCTAATGTCGAACTCAACTTTTTCAAATCCGGTGGACTTATGCTTCAAATCATGTTGATTCACGAAGTTGACTTTAGTGTGCATGTGCTGAGATCATTGAAACCTTTAAATATAATAATTTTTTCATATGTTATTTTTGTGCTTAGGAAGTCGTACTTATCGATGAAGCATTATATATATTTCATATGAAAATGCATTGCGCATAGTCCTTAGTTTAATTATGGTCATTATTCATGTTTATATATCGAAAATATTAATGTGTTTCAATCAAGTAAACACTTTTACACCATACATTTGAAATCCCACTTGGCATTTGTGTTTGCAAGTATATGATACCTAGTACGTTGTTATGATGCAAGTGCAAAGTAACATCAAAATGCGATATACCTTGGGTATTTATTAGTTGGTTTCAATGCAATACATTGTATTATGGTTTAAATTTGGTGATTTACATCCCATATTGCCTCCTAACAAAGCTTTTTCCTATAGACACATGATTATGATTGGAATGTTTTCTGGATTTTCAAGAATGGGAGTGAATGTCATGCAAGATTGAATTATAATAATGGAAACATAATTGGGATTTAATGGACACATTTAATATTACATGAACCTAATTTATTTGATGTGATCCGTTGATTTGGATCATTTTGGTTTTCTAAAAAGGCTAGAGTTCAATGTAAGCAATTTCTTATTGTAATTAAATACTAAATTATAATATGTAATAATCAGTTCTATGCACTTTTCAAGCGTTCCCACATAACACATGCCTAAACACGCTTGCACGACCCACCGAAAGCCATTTTTTATGCACGGTTTCCATTCTATGCCCCGGGTAGGGATTCGACAGGTGTCCCTGAAAGCCTGTAGGAGGTGGGATTCAACATGCCAAATAATCATGACCGTTGGTCTGATCGATGAATCGTCGGCTCCGTTGGATTCAGGACATCAGGTTAGTGCTAGGGTGGCCCTCTAATCTGGTTCCATGGAGAAGAGACCATTATTTTGGTCAATTTTGGAAACTAGGGTTTTGCTCAGTAAGTGAATGTGAAATTTTTGCACATGGGGGTCAAATTCGCATATTGCTCGACTGTGAAGGTGTGGCTAGCGCTCCCACATAACACATGCCTAAACACGCTTGCACGACCCACCGAAAGCCATTTTTTATGCACGGTTTCCATTCTATGCCCCGGGTAGGGATTCGACAGGTGTCCCTGAAAGCCTGTAGGAGGTGGGATTCAACATGCCAAATAATCATGACCGTTGGTCTGATCGATGAATCGTCGGCTCCGTTGGATTCAGGACATCAGGTTAGTGCTAGGGTGGCCCTCTAATCTGGTTCCATGGAGAAGAGACCATTATTTTGGTCAATTTTGGAAACTAGGGTTTTGCTAAGTAAGTGAATGTGAAATTTTTGCACATGGGGGTCAAATTCGCATATTGCTCGACCGTGAAGGTGTGGCTAGCGTTCCCACATAACACATGCCTAAACATGCTTGCGTGACCCACGGGAAGCCCTTTTTGATACACGGTTTCCATTCTATGCCCCGGGTAGGGATTCAACAGGTGTCCCTGAAAGCCTGTAGGAGGTGGGATTCAACATGCCACATAATCATGACCATTGCTTGGATAGACGAACCGTCAGCCCTGTTAGATTCAGGACATCGGGATAGTGCTAGGGTGGCCCTCTAATCTGGTTCCATGGAGAAGAGACCATTATTTTGGTCAATTTTGGAAACTAGGGTTTTGCTCAGTATGTGAATGTGAAATTTTTGCACATGGGGGTCAAATTCGTATATTGCTTGACCGTGAAGGTGTGGCTAGCATTCCCACATAACACATGCCTAAACACTCTTGTGTGACCCACTGGAAGCCCTTTTTGATACACGGTTTCCATTTTATGCCTCGGGTAGGGATTCAATAGGTGTCCCTGAAAGCCTGTAGGAGGTGGGATTCAACATGCCACAGAATCATGACCGTTGCTCGGATCAACGAACCGTCAGCTCCGTTGGATTCAGAACATCGAGATAGTGCTAGGGTGGCCCTCCAATCTGGTTCCATGGAGAAGAGACCATTATTTTGGTCAATTTTGGAAACTATGGTTTTGCTCAGTAAGTGAATGTGAAATTTTTGCACATAGGGGTCAAATTCGCATATTACTGGACTGTGAAGGTGTGGCTAGCGTTCCCACATAATACATGCCTAAAAAATCTTTCACGAAGCACTAGAATTCCTTTTTGATGCACGGTTTCCATTCTATGCCCCGGGTAGGGATTCAACAGGTGTCCCTGAAAGTCTGGAGGAGGTGGGATTCAACGTGCCATAGAATCATGACCGTTGCTCGGATTGACAAACTGCCAGCTCCGTTGGATTTCAGACATCAATATAGTGCTAGGGTGGCCCTCTAATTTGCTTCCATGGAGAAGAGACCATTATTTTGGTCAATTTTGGAAACTATGGTTTTGCTCAGTAAGTGAATGTCCAATTTCTGCACATATGGGTCGGCTTTGCAAATTCCTTGACCGTGAATGTGTGGCTAGCACTCCCACATGGAACCTGCCTAAACATGCTTGCATGACCCACTGAAATCCATTTTTGGTGCACGGTTTCCACTCTATGCCCTGGTTAGGGATTCAATGGGTGTCCCTAAAAGCCCGTGGGAGGTGGGATTCAACGTTCCATATATTGATGACTGTTGCTCGGATCGATGAATCGTCAACTCCGTTGGATTCAGTATATCGCGATAGTGCTAGAGTGGCCCTCTACTCTGGATCCATGGACAAGGGATAATTTTTTCTTGTCAATTTTGGAAACTAGGGTTTTGCTCAGTAAGTGAATGTGAAATTTTTGCACATAAAGGTCAGCTTGAAGGCGATTGTAGATCTTCCCCTCATATAAGAGATGTGAACATTTGTATGATGAAATGCAGGAGGAGACAATGCCATTAAGTCAGTAACCATGTAATGGAACATGTTTATGTTTAGAAACAAGTGGTCATTCTATTACGCCATTATTATAAACTATATATATCTTCACGCTACGAATGCTTCGAAAATGCCATGTACATTAATCGCACATAAGTTTCATCTTTTTCAAAGTTGTTACTCGAGGCCATTCATTAAAGGCCATGTACATTAACAAAATGATAAAATAATGTGTAGGACATACATAATGTCCAGGATATAGTCATAACCATTATTTTGAATCAACCTTATAATACTCGGATACTTTTAGGTTTGATGTGTATCCCATGTACTCGTTAGATGAAAGACATCATGCCAAAAAATAATTTTATTTATGTAGACCACACTGGTGCATAATTTAAGTGTGTCAACTTCGTGCATCCTTTAAACGTTTGTTAGGTTGTTATGTGGGTAAGGTGCTTTTGTATTCCACCAAGTTGGATCAGTTGCTTAGCTGTGCTGGGTGCTTAAATGTGTATTAGACCTATGTTCCATCTTTTGGAATAAAATTTGACATTGTTAATATAACATTGTATATGCAATTGGATCGTGGTAAAAAACAATTAAAATGTACATTTTTGTCATTACGTAATTTATTGTAATTGTGCATTGTTCTCAAATTTATAACTGATATCTCCATACAATCGTAAAATCTATAAAAAATTGGAAACATTACACATAGAAAAATTCTTTGCCACACATGTATAATCACACTTAAAAGACTGAACCATGAATATATCAAGAGCCTTGATATGAAATATTTTTTATACCATGAAAGTTATAATACAAAAATATACGGCCTAGATCTATGGCCTGTCAATGTACATGTATCAAAAACATATTTTATGTACATGTGTAAACAAAAGTACATCTGTCCTGGACCGCGCCCCTATACTCTAACTCCGGACTGTACATAAAAATACATATTTGTCCTGGACTAACACATCAAAATTCTAACTTTCTCTTGTTTTTCCTGGACCCTGATGCTCTTTGGCTCTGTCTACGACCACTGTGCATCTCTGGCGACTGCAAATCAATGACAATATTTCTTGATCAGGTAACTGAGCTAGTACTGTCCATCAATAACAAAGTTTGAAAATTTAAAATATGAATCAATTGTAAATAAAACAAAGACTCACTACATCCGTCGGGGGTATAGGTGCCTATGGTGTCAAGGGTGTAGGTGCCTCTACTGTACTCGACCTTGCAGCGAGCCTCGTTGCCATGCTTCTCTGCGAATGAAAAAAAAAATGTCAATTATCTCAAGAATTATCAACATGTACATGAATGAGAAAGTATTAATCAATTATGTAAAAAATGAACATCTCACCGAAAAAACCATTTCTAGGGGACGAGACTGGTGCTCTTCAGTAGTAAGAGGATTCGTAGGTTGAACATCAACCTCAGTTGCGTGCACTAATGGACCAGGGTGTGGCTACATTCACCAAATGATTAAATAGTCAGACATCGTGCATGTCCATAAACAATACAAATGAAATGTACAATTACAAATATTCAAGTAGATGTACCTCACTGTGACTTATCCCTATTGTAGATGCGGCATTGACAGCGGCATCAACAATCCCACTAAGGTCTGGCATGGATGACTCTACATCCTGATGTTGTAAACATGCGAAAATAACATTAAGAAAAACCACTTGTGAAGTGAATACATAGCTAACCAACAACTGCCATTGGAAGTGTGTACATTATTGTGGGATGAGTAGGTTGATCCTCGTGCACAGCCGCTCTATTCAAGGAAGAGGGACCTCGTCTGGTGTAAACAACCCCCTTATCTATGTTTGGACTACGGGGATATCCATACCAAAGAGGTGGTGCAGGGATCTGTGATGACATCTGCATTCATAATTGCATCGCATGATGCACCATTCCAACAACAACGCACATCACATATATGCAATCATTGATTCATTCTTTTATGTACAACAAAATTAAATATTTCCTGAAATACTAAGTTTCAATTGTTTTGTTGTAGAAAAGAAAACAAAATGTAACCCATTCAACACATAAGACATGATGACAAGGAAGAAAATGGTTGATCGCAAAGTTTGAGGGTATTTAGGATTTTGGTCTTACTTAAGATTTCATAGTTGTTGAGATATATATATATATATAATCAATTTATACTTATCCATGGATGTCTTCAAGTAAGTGCTAACATACAAAGAATATCCTTCTGAATATTTGATTGACATTGGGTTAAGTATGGGTTATGACTATATGTTTAAGTATCATGGGTTAATTAAACAATTTGTAAGCATGTATGTTGTTTAACTTCCTTCATTTTACAGTTATTGGAACATCAGTAAACCTTTATATTAATTATATCTATGCTTTATCATGGAATACTAAACATGCAAGAAACAAAGTATGGAGTGGATATAATGGGAGACATTTTGAAATATGGCATGAGGAATGGCTTTGGAAGAACGTGTATGATTTATGAAGCACTCTCTTCTTTCATATGCTTTTTTATTTAGATAAATATGTATATTCTACTATATAAATGTAGTTATACTTGTTAAACTTTATTTATATGTTTGTAGATGCAACACGGAGAGTAGGAACATCAAACAAAAGTCAATCAACAAAATATTAGGTTAAATAACCCAAGTACACTTTCACCTACAAGTGATAAAGAAATGAGGCATGCATGCAACTCGAGCGATTGTAGCAGTTCAAGTGATGAAAGATAATCAATATAATTGAATCTTATTGCAAGTTGTATGTTTTGGAATATTAGTATGTGAAAATCATGGATTTTGTTTGATGTACTTGACATATTGTCTTGCATGAGGACATGTTACCATAATAATGTAACAATTGCATATTGTTTGAACTTTGATTATTGTTGACCTTTACATTGTCCCATTTTGTATGACAATGAGTTTATTACTCATATATAATAAAATGAGTTTCTTATTGTATTGCATTGTATAATGTTGTAAAATGTTGTACTGTTGATTTATTAATTAATATATTGATGATTTACATTGTTACAAAAATCAGAAGTGTAATTAGTTGCACAATGCATAAATACAATCATTATATATATAAAAGTGATAATTAAAATATACAAATCAATATTATTAAAAAAGTATTTAGTTTTGAGATTACTAATTGAAATTTTGTTTAAAAAATAATTAAAATATATACATGCTAGAGCATTGTATTTTTTGAACTCACCAAACAATGCATGGAAAAAATATACAACGGCGCATTTTATAGATAGCATGCACCGATGCTTGTTACAAACACAAGTCATTCCCAAATGATGGGACTTCCCCTTGCCCATATATTCGGTGACTCATAAGTCATTGTCAACTGGGCTAAGGGTTTGACTGCTCTCTCCCCACCAGATCTCTTTCACTGGTGTCGGGAGACAAAAATGCTTTCCAACAGCTTTCAGGATATGTCTTACATTCACATCTACCGAGAACACAATTGGATTGCTGACATACTATCTAAAACCGCCCTCACTTTGGCTCAGGGTTTTGGTGTCTGCACTGAATATTTGGATGATCAGTTGATCATGCAGGAGTCTTTTCAGCTCTTTTGAATTTGGATGAAGGAGATTACTCCTTATTTCGATTTATGCATTGTTGCACATGGTGCGGCCTCTTTTAGATTGTTGATTATATCCTTTTGGTACTCGGTAGATGTGGCTGATGGGACTGACTCCATTATGATGAGGCAATATTTCTGATGGGAACACACATATTAGTATCGTCTTTCCCCCTGGCAGCGACTCCTGATCTTATTTAGATATTTGAGATGTATATTGAATGTAGCCCACTATCGGGGCAGCTTGTTTGGATGCCCTTTGATTCTTAATAAGAATATCAAGGACAGGCTTTTTTCCTCCTGAAAAAAAAAACACAACCACACCAGTGCAACAAATTTCAAATTTTGCATTGACATTATAATTGATAAAACCATACGATTATATTTTTCATATCAATACTTTATACTTAAGAAACATACATGTGCGATATATAATATATGCACCGTCATTTCATCCAATTTTTTGAAAATTTAAATTCATCTTTGGTTCCCATGGAAATATAGGAACCAATACATAATACATACTCGCACCAATGCTTTCTATGTAATACATGCATTAATGCATTTGTTTTTTTTTTAAGCATCGATATCTCTCCGCCAAATTTTTAATTAAATTTTTCCATCTTGGTGCATGTGTCTATATATGCATCAATGTGTTTTGTTGTTGAAATAAGTAGAATGCACCAGTGTGTTTCATGATAATAAAAATGGCACCGATGCTCAATAATTAAATAAGCATTGATGCATTTGGATTTTAGTCCACCGATGTTGATTTTTTAATGCACGGGTGCGTATTATGTGAAAAAACATAAAAAAAACCTCTGATAGAACCTCCACACACCCAAAAATTTTATGGTATACAAGACATTCCTTAAAATTGTCGTTAAGGTGTATCTAATGAATGATGGAGGCTATAGTGGAGTTTTCTTTTTAATTTTCCCCATTATTGTAACACTAAAAACCTCATGGAATGTCACTAGCAATAATATGTTTACTTGTAATTTGAAGTCGAATACAAATTTTGAACCTAATAATCTTAGATATTTCTAGATCAACTAAGTGGTCTTGATCTTCTAAATTTTTTTCTTTGTGATTTAGTTGGGCTACCGCTTTTGAATTCTTGTTATTCTCTTCATAGTATTTTAAAATACCTAACTGCTCGATTAGCCTACCGAGTGCTACTTCTTTAGTTATGAGGTCACATAATTTGTTTAGTATAAAGCTGAACTATTTGTATGTTCTTGTGCAACTACATGTAATTAATCTTCTCAAACGGTGTCTCGAAATAGATTTAGTGATTCCTTGGATATTTCATTTTTCTTCTTGGTGTTAGGGTACTTTGATTATTTATTTCTTCTTACTCTTGTAATAGGATTTTCTTGGGTGTTTCCATTCCCTGTTGTGGGACCTAACATCATGATTACTTGTAAGTTTTTTAGAATTTAATTATGTGTACTTCAGGTAGATATATAATATGGGAACAGTCTCTTTATTACAATATTTTTCTAACATGATCAGACAATATTCTAATGAATGATCCGTAACACCACATTTTGTACAAAAATTTAAGTAGGTTCTATCTTTTAGGGATGGTCGGGACTAAAGTGGTTGGTTTTGTAGCAAATGAATAAATATGATCTTATTGGACAACCAACAAAATGACCCTGCTATTTCCATTGTGCCACTTTAAGCCACCACAGTTTCGGTAGCCACTTCATCCATTGCATCCTCCTTGACCATTTTAGCCCTTGTTTTGGTATCCATTTTTTTGTTTATTTTAGTAATTTGTTTGACTGTGATGGACATCCATTTTGTTTCTTGCATTCAGTTGAAATTCAAAAGTGTTATGGGATGACTATTCACAAATGATTCATCATTTCCTCTTGTTATTCTTCAACTCCTGAGGGAAATCATAGAGTACATGGTTAGTTAAACATTCACAACTTTCATAGTAGGTCTCTATATGTAACATTCTAGTATCTTTCTATCGGTTGATGAGAATCCTCAGTTATCTTTGGTGTGGCCTTCATGCAAACAGATTTCACACCATAATATGAACATTGTATAATGAGGTATTTAATAGACCTTTGTATCACATTTATTGTCTCTTCCTTTATTTTATCAATGCTCGGAGTGACCCATTCATAATTAGTTTCAATACATTGAGCTATCATAAGAGATTCTTCATAGGTTTTAATTGTGTGCATTATGAGAGGTGGCCTAATTCTAAGAACTGAGTCGTACAACAAACCATTGGACTAGTAACTGGTTATTTATCACATATGGTATATGTCTAAGAAGATATTTAAATATTTTTTACATAATCATGAATGATATCTCTTGATAATTGCTTAATTTATTTCAACTTATGATCTACAAAATGCTTGTTATCTTGTGTTTTAAAAAATGTGAAAAAATTAGTTTGATTTTGTTCTTTGTCCTATTATGGTTTTCTGTGTAGTTGATAAACCATGTGAGGGATAATTTTTTTAGAGCCCTTGCAAACTATGAACTTGTTTAACTTCATCAATAACATCTATCACATGCCAAACCTTTTCGCATAAGAGCCAATTTTATTTGGGATTTTCATCCCCTTAGTAAATGGGTATGAATGTCGTGTCGTTGATCATCATTACTACTGCAGTCGGTATAGTTTGACTTGTAGTTTGTATTTTTGCTCCTTTATACCTAAATATTTCGAAAGGTCATGAATTTTTTACTATGCCTCTTGTCGATTGTGATGTTTCTACTTATTCACTAATTAGCTCTGGAAGGAGGGTGCTTTCATGAGGTCCAAGTACTTGATGAGGATACCACTCCTTCACATGGAATGATGGAAAACTGGTTTTCGTCCTCAGGTATCTCAATTATCATTTTAATAAGTTGGAATATTCATCTATTCAATTCCATATTGGTGTTTGACCAGGTTCAATATGCAATATATTGGATAAAATTTATCTAACAATGGCAATTCAAGGGAATTGTGGTGATGTTTTAAAAATTGTAATCTTTTTTCAATTGGTTTCTTCTCTGTCTTATAATTCTAACAGACATAGCACTCCAAATCCTTTAACCACCCTATGTATCTCATCATCCAATGTTAGATAATTCTCGGTCACACCCTCTTCTTCCTTTGGTCGACTGAACTTCAACTCAGGTAGTGCCAGACTTGTGCCTTCCTTTATTTTTCCTCTCCTTTTTTATCAATAAGAACTTGCAACTTCTCATATTTATTTGCTTATTTTCCTTATTTTTTCTCTTTAAATTTTTTGGATATTCGTTGATATTTTTACTAGATCTTATGCCAACTTGCATTATCTCTATGTTCTCCTTCCTCTGCAGGTCGATTAGGGTGTCTATTTTACTGGAACTTCATGGTAAGCATCTCCCCCATAACCTTCTTGACTTACTCTAGGTTGGAGATGGTGCTAATCATGAATGATTTCATTTCCCTAAAAATTACTCCCACTTGGCTTGCTTCTTTTCCTAGTCAGTAGAAACAGGTGTATTCACAATTGGTCGAGGTTCCACTTTATGTTTGACTCCTTGTGAATCAAAAAATTGTGAAGGAGTAATTGTACTATGCACAAAAATATTTCATGCAGGTTGTCATAAAATATCCTTTTCACGTTGTCGACATATGTTCTTTATTCAAGCATTTATTCTTCACAAAAGTTTTCTGCAATCTTCTAGATCCACTCGTAAGAATTAGTTCAACCACCATTGTTAGCTTGTGTTGCAGTTCTCTATCTTATTCACTTAGTGTCATCTATAGTATGTTCGATGAATTTGTGGATTAGAAAAGGTATTAAATACTGATACTGATACTGATTCGATGAATTTGTGAATTAGTGCCATTTATACTGATACTTGTACAATTCGATGCGAAAAATACATAATGAAAAAATATAGTACGAATAAAATATGAAAGTAGACTACTTATATATAATACTTGTAATCAAATATTCACAAATATACCCTAAATGTGCACATAGACATTTATGTAATAAAATCAAACATCTAGTTAAGAAACAAAAATATAAAACCTCAAGAACCTAGAATATGGCGAGTGTGAGAGACAACAACTAGTTATTAATCATTTTTTAAATAATTAAGTATGAAATAATTATTTTAATCAAAGGTATGAAATTGAATGTTATTTCTATGTTTTGTAGTGTTTAAATAATTAAAGTTTATTTTTTTTAATTTGTTTTCAAAATTTAATTTTCCACTTGTAACATTATGTATCCATATTACACCTACACCTAATATTCGATGAATTCGAATTTGTTCTAAATTTCAATACACAAAATATCAGTACAACCCAATTATGCTACTATGGAAACAACATGTAAATAATAATTTTAAGGTGGTTTTACAAATAATTTAGTACATAGATAGGTTTCAAATGATTCCTATGCTTTAGGAATATAACATCCCTTAAAATCACGTTTAGGGTAAATAGATTTCCTTTACAAATCATTTCATCCATAGATATGTTTCAAATGGAGTGAATTAAAAACTCAAAAAAATGCTCCATTTTTTTCTAGGTAGCATGGATACCCAAACCCTGCCCTGGGTTCTCATCCCACATCCTGGGTATGGGAACCGAGTATTCGACCCGCGAACCCGAGATGTCTATAATGAAATCGATGGATGTTGATTGCAGATGATATGCGTTACCCTAACATTGGGTATACTTGAGGACCAATATTATTCGATAATATTAAATTCTAGAAGTAAAAGTAGCATCCTCCTTATCTTTCATTTTCTATCCTTTTACTTAAATTTGTAACATTATCGTTAATTGTTTCAATATGTTTGAGAATGATTCCAACTTCATCAGAATTCATATGCAAAAAGTAGAATTTATCATCACATTCAAACTTCAACATACTTATCAGTTTACGGGATTTTATAATTGCAACGCTTCCATTGGATTCTATCATGTATGAGGGTATGGGATTAGTATTTAATTAAACACATTGACATCTGTATGTGCCTTGATGTTGGTGGTGCTAATTGTTGAACTCCTCTGTCATGACCTTAATAAAAATGTACCCTTCACTTAAGAAAAATCACTTATTAAGCATGGGAAGATTTTTCTACCTTATTTTAATGCTTGCAATAGGAACGTTCATCAAAATTGTAGGGTGTTGACTAATGTCCTTGGAAGATCAACTTCGATATTTGAGGTAAAGGAAAGGGCTAGAGCCTAGAGGAGGGGAACATGGTGTTATTGATGGATAAGATCTCAATATAGGTGATGATTTTGATAGCATGCAATTGTTTGTTGTAGCATGAAGGTTTTTGGACTCTAGAGGCCATTTAGAGCATCTTTATTTATGTATTTTGGGTCAGATATGGATTGTACTCAATGTTATTTTAGTTATATTCACCCTTGCACTATAGATGAGAATCTTTACATATTTGTGTATAATCGTTTGGATTAATATGGATGCACATGAATATATATGTTTTTCGCAAAGTTTGAATAATTTATATACTTGTGGTTGATCGTTTTTTAGTCTGTTTTTTTCTAGTTTCGATCAAGTTAATATTTTTGAGCTTGACCAGTCCATTTTGATAACATTGTTGGGGATTCCTAAAGACTGTTCCACATGCATATCTGTCCCAAAAACGAAAAAAAAATTCCACTTGGTTTATCATATTCAGACTTGTGATTCATATGTAATTTGCACTTTACAATTCATAGGTACAACCTGAGTGGGCCCAATGGTTAAGAACATGTGTTTCCTACTAGGATGCCATAGGTTTAATCACATAGGAGGCTAAGGTATGTACTACTCTGTAGACTTTAGAAGTTATATTGTTATGCGGAGGGGGGTCCCTTGTGCCACAAACAAGGGGGTCTCATACACCAAATTGGTGTTTGGATTCACTGTGACATTAAAAATATATTATTATTATTATTATATCAATGAACTTTGATGCAATGAGCATGTTTTACTATTTAGTTAGTAACTTTACCATAGTATGTTAGAATTTAGTGTGTTACTTGCTAAACAATGAAAATGATTTGAATTTCATATATATTATAATTTATAATTATAAAAAGTGGTGTGTTTGTGTGTGTGTGTGTGTGTTTACAGTACCTCAACATACCCAAGTTCCCTATTTCAAAAGGTTGTGTCTTCGTCTCCATTTTTTTTCCTATCCCCGAACCTAAGTTTCCTGACAACTTAGATTTTTTATTTTTATTTTTTGGCAAAGAAAAATTTGTCTTTGATATGGTTAAATTTGTTCCTTTTTAATCCATTGGGTTCCAAAGAGATGCAAACAAAATTAAGGGTGAAATTCAGCTCACAAATAATCTTTGTAAAATTGAATATGTTTACATAAATATCATTATACATTTTTATGGCTGTAAATTTAAAAATTAGTGAAATTTGTCAAAGTATTTTAATCTTTAAGATTTTCCATATTTGAAATATATGGTAATATTTTTTTTCTTAGTTATCACATGAACATAATAATTGATTAATTAAATGATGAATATGTATGTTTGATGAATATACTTGTCCTTTCTTTTTGGAATCTTGTTATATAAATCTGTATCAAAATATATTGGAGAGAAATTCGTTCAACATTAAATTTCAATACTACTAAAACACCATATCTAATTTCACTACTATTAAACACCTTGTATGTCTAATGTCAATACTATTAAACACAATATAAACAAGAGCAGTTGCATAGAAACAAGTCCTTGCCTTTAGTGTTTGTTTTCTATTGGCTAAAGAAACAACTCCTTAATGAAAAGTAAGAACAAAGGTAAATTCATTGTTCAAGAAAAAAATAGACTTGTTGTACTAGAGATTGCATTGTTTCAGGCAATAGAATCATATCAAAATACTCAAATCATAAATTCATAAATACAAAAAAAAATGGGATACAAGCTGAACTAAAATAACAAGATTTAATAATATTTTACCAATATTCATGAGCAATAAAGTAAGGCTTATACTTGGTGAGATAGCTTATTGGTGAGAAAGATGTGTGAAGGGTATGAACTCGAAAAAATAACGTATATTAGAATCTCAAACCATGTTAATGGATTCCTAGCTTAGAATGTGATTTCATTTACAGAAAAATATCTCTACAAAGACAAGTTATATAGTGGTCCATTGAACCAATCGTTTGGTTTTAAAGTGAAGAAAGCTTACAAATAGATAGAAAAGGAGTTGTCTAACAAGGGGACTTTTTCACCTCTCGATGATTGGATTTGTCTTGGCCTCCAGTGACACTACCATCCATCTCGTCTCTGTTTCCATTAATTGATACTCCTGTCCAACACCCTGAGACCCACACGTCAAGTGCATGCATCACTACAACAAAAACTTGTGATTAGCATCTCTTTTAGCTTCCTTTTTAGCGTCCGCTATCACTTTTAGTGTATTTTTCATCATTTTTTGGACAAAGTGGATGCTTTTCCACGAGATGGCACTTTTAATGGCGTTTTTTATGTCCCTTGTTAAAAGTTAGTGCTATTTTGGACGCTAATTAACATTCCAATTAGCGTCCCAATTAGCATGCCAATTAGCATCCCAATTAAAGTCCCATATATCATCCCAATTACCATCCTAGTTACCATCCCAATTAGCGTCCCTTTTTAAAAGTCGACGCTATTTTGGATGCTAAGTAGCATCCCAGTTAACGTCCCAATGAGCATCCCAATTAAAATCCCAATTAGAATCCCAAATAGCATACCAATTAACATTCCAATTAGCATCCGAATTAGCGTCCCATTTTAAAAGTTGGCACTATTTTGAATGCTAATTAGCATCCCAATTAACGTCCCAATTAGCATCCCAATTAGAATCCCAATTAGCATCCCAATTAACATCCCAATTATCGTCCCTTTTTAAAATTTGGCTCTATTTTGGATGCTAATTAGAATCCCAATTTACATCACAATTATCATCCCCATTAGCATCCCAATTAGAATCCCAATTAATGTCCCAATTAGCATCCACAAAAGCATCCCATATAATGCCAAGAATAGCCTCCAAAAAAACGTCCTGAGTAACACCATATATTAATCCAGGGTTAGAGATAGAAGTTGTGCCATGAATTTCGGCAGGAAAAACATCCAACATAGCGCCAAGTATAGATTCGGGAATTGCGCCTAGAACACATCCAACATAGCGCCAAGTATATATTTGGGAACCTAGAAAACATCCAACATAGCGCTAGGTATAGATCAAGGTATAACACCTGGAATAATGCCATAAATTTTGAAAGGAACTTCCACACTGGCTAGCTTCCCATCTTCAAATTGTATGCAATTGGATCTGTAAATTTGGTCTCTAGGATGGTGCTTTGGTTCCATTGGAAATGCATTAAACCATAACAACACCTCAACTTCACCCAATCTATGAATCTAAATGGAAAAAAAAATACTCTTATCTATTCTGATTTATATTTCAACATGCAACCCACAAGAAGAAACATAATACAAATTCAAATGGGTGTTTCTTAGCCCAGAATTCTCACATTATCATTGGCTTCTCCATAGAATAAATTAATCACATGGTCATTAGCTTCTCTAACTTCATCACCATTCACTTCTTCTGGCTTGTAGTGTTCCTATGAATGAAAACATTCATTGTGGTTCATATTATTGGGCTATCTCTATGTTTGACTATCTCCTCAGCTAAACAAGACGAGGGCCAAATAGCAAAGATAAAATGGAGGATTTGTTAGTTTACTTTGTGGGTTAAACGTTCTACTTAAAATCCCTTTTTCCAAACCTCCAACTTCATGTACACTTATTATATCCTCAATATTACTTAATTCCTGTTTTTTTACTATACCAGCCTCCACCCTCCAGATATTTCCTATTACTAACTAGCCATTACTTTCCCATTTCAGCCTCCACCCTCCAGATATTTCCTATTACTAACTATCCATTACTTTCCCATTTCAGCCTCCTCTCACACTTATCAATAAGACAACTGAGAGCTTTGTAACATGGGAACACATCAATGTAGTTTGACCTAAATGATGTGAGAAGAGTGATGCCCTATATGGGGATGAACAAGTGTTTAAAGAAGATACATATCCCACTATATGAAAGCATACACTATGCATTAACGATGGAGGTTGATGATAAAAACAAATTTCATAATAAATATGGTCAAATTTGAATTGTCTAGATGTTGTAATACTGCACCCACTTGACCAAACTGCCTTCTCCCAAATGGTGTTGTAAGGGATTATGCACCTAATAACCCTAGGTCTGGGGTTACCAACATACTCAATTACTTGCAGACAATTGACTTCTAAAGTGCAGAATAGGAAATAGGAGGGTTATAAGAACTTACTTGTTAAATGAAGTTCAATCCTTGCTAGTCCTCTTCCAAATCTGCTCCACTTCTAAAGTCTTCAAGGCTCACTCCTCTTTCACCTATTCAAAGACAATCTTCTAGATACAGGGTGATTCATATGTATATAAGCAGGTTAGATAAATCAGATATGAAATATAGAAACATAAACAATTATCAAACCAAGATATATGAGACACATATGGAAGAAGTAATCTCTTTATTATCAATAATGAGAAAGTGAGTACAACCAAACTTCTGAGACAAGGACTCCTCTGTCACCAAAGGATTCTGAGTTTCACTGCTCCAAAGACTTCTGCAAACAATCCACCAGCATAACTTTTCTCTCCAAGTGTAAGTGTCCAACACCCTCCCCAAGTCCTGTATTTATATGGGTGAAATAAGGCAGTTCTCAAAGGTTAGGGAGGTTATAGCAATTAGGGAGATTAAGTAAAATGACTTAACTAAACTCCCATTAGCGCGTGTTTTTATGTTTTAATATTGAGATATGCATTCGCGGGTCTGTAGTAGAGCAACCCGCGAATGATTCGTGACTATGTATGAGCGCAACCTGGGAATAAAAGGATTCACGACTTGCTACAAAGGATACTCGCAAATGATGTGCGAGTTGTCAATAAAGAGAGTCGCGAATACATCTCAACATGGCAAAAAATGGAAAAGTAACCAGATGGGTATATAGGGAATGTACTTCATCATAAGCCAAGGTATAGTGAATATGGGCAAACCTCTATCCATAAGTGTCCTTTTGTGTGCCAACCTGGGGGATGTCAGCACTCGGACGGAGAGGTGCCATTCAGGTGTATAATAGATGCCCCCTAATGTGTGAGGTCAGAGGGGAACGATGGCCAAAATACATTATAATCTTTAACTCTGGAGAAACTCAAAAATCCAATGGAGCAGAGAGAGTACCTGAAACAAATACATAGTAATGTTATAGACAAAGTTACATCTGAGGATGCTATGTTCAATTTACTGGAACACTAGCTCCTTTACAATATTTGAGTACATCATATGATACGGGTAGAAACCACGTATATTACAAAGGTGGAGAAAAGCCACAATACAATAATGATGAGTCTTCAAAAATCTGGAAGCTGGATATAGAAATGGAACATAGTCTTGCACAACTTATTTCATGAGTGAGGAACTAAGGTCTTCATAAAGGATCCCAAAGAACCAGTACAATCCAAGCCATGTGAATAAGGGTAAGCTGAAGTCGAACATGGAGAGGATTCAACAGTTTGTCAACCAATAGATGATAATTGACAACTGAAGCAAAGGAGTTCACCAATAATGAAAGTGAATCCTGAGGTACTATCGTCAAAACTCTAGGTCTTCGTCACCAGGAAATGCTGAAATGGAACCATACTGTGATAAGGAAGGCAATAGATCCTCCAACGGATCACAAGAGCGACTAGGAACTGGGCAAAAGAAGAGAGACACAAGTAAATGGATAACAGATATGACAGTGATGGAATCAGGTTATAGATCAGACATTGGGTAAAGTCCTTGAACAGTGAGCACAACACAGAGATGACCCAAGGCAGTGTACAACGGATAGATAGAACAACTAGACTTATCTGTCATGTAGGAGACATGATCAGATTCCCCAGGTATAATGGACAAGAGGAGGAGTAAGAAACTCAAAGTGATATCTGAACACAAGTGTATACTGAAACATGGATATCAAAAAGAAAAGAGTGCTATGTTCAAGGACGACATGCTGCCATTACTGAAAATAAGAGAAAAATTCTTCCTTACCTTCCCTGTTAAATTTTAAAGAGTCCAGGAAAGTAAACTCGGTTCCCTCTTCATTTTTTGACAAGCTTGAAGAGATGGGAAAATAATGCTTGATACACTGATCCGTGGATTTAACGAGCCCGAACTAGTACATGCTCAATGGTGTTTTCATAGTTTAGAGAGTCTGAAAACTCCAAAGAAGACTCCAGGGGGGTCCTTTTTCGTCCAATTTAGTCTCCTGAGGCCGAAAAAGTATAAAACAAACCACAGAATAACTCTCTTAACTTCCGAAGAAGAAAAGGTCAACCTTTTTCGTACTTAGTCGGGAAGGTCCGAAAAAGGTTAAATTACCACCTACCCAACGCTCCTTCCAAAACAACATAAAATAGCTTGAGTTTTACGAGTGTGAAGGAAAACAAGATCACTCGGAAAGATCCATTTGTTTACGAGAAATGGGGCTTACGACAATAAACTCGTTGCTTTGTTCTTGAGTGTTTAATGAGCATGACAAAGACACAAAGTACACTCGGAATCTTTTTCATGTTTGGGTCCAGAGCACGAAAAAGAGAAAACTAAGCTCAAATCGGGTGTTCCTTTTCCGTAAATTTAGTCCCTCAGGTCCGGAAAAGTGATAAACCTATACCTGAGAATACTCTTCTCAATTTTGAAGAAAAGAGAGTGATTCGTTCTTGTATTATTCCGCATGGTCCGAGAAAGAGATAACCTACCACCAATGCAGATGCCCGTTCACATATTCTTAACGAGCTTGAACGGACGAGATAACTCGGTAGTCAAGTCTGTTTTGAAGGAGTCAGACCTGGGCCTAAAGAAACTCCATAAGGGTGGGGAGTCCTATAAAGGGATAGCTTGTAAAAAGAGATTCATAAGAAGCTCTATTTGGCGTGAAAAATAGCTATGAGGAAACCCTTGGGCCTGAAACAGTGACGGAATGAGTACCAAAGGATGGCAATGGCATATAAGGATGATACTCATGAAAAGGGATCCTAGCCACGAAAGAACAATGGTAGAGACAAGGGACTAATGGCTTAAAATACCATAGTCCGTGGAAAAGTGTTGATTACTAAGGTTAATGTGGAGTGATAAGATGCCAACATGTGTTGGAAAGAGCAAAAACCACCCTATAGAAGCATCAAAACTTTGTAAAAGTTGGTAAAACTGTTCCAAGGCACAAGGAGGGTGAAATTAGTCAATTGACATTTCAAAGTATATAAAAAGACCCACTTTACGAAATATTATTGCTATAAATAGTTTGAAAATTAAAACATTTCTCACCATTTGCACTTTTTGAACCAAAAAGGAAAGTTTACCCTCTATCTTTGATCGATCGCCGTGGACAATTGGACCGTCAGAATCAGAATCCCTCAGCTTCAGGTAAATATACACCCTAAGCTCTTCAATTTGATCCAAACAAATTTTAAAATTAATGGTTAATTCAGTATATTTCATCAACCTAAAATGTGGCAAAGCGCATTCACGGGTTGCTAAGCATAAGAGTCGCGAATGCGCGTTCCATTCGCGGGTTGATGAACAGGAAAGTCATGAATGACTCTCGACTTGTCAAACTGGACAGTTGCGAATGCTGCGCGATAGGGCAAATGTGTAAAAATAGTCAAAGTTTTTAAATTTTTATGATGAAATACTGAATCAAAATATGTGTTTTTGTCAGGAAAAATATGGTGCTGGAGTGGAGAGAGAGGGAACATGAAATGATGGATCAAGCGGCTCTCCAAAGCCTACCTACCATCCAAGCATTGAGGACTAGTGGGATGCTCAATTTCTTTTGTACATCACCCATGCGGGCCAATGTCCGCATACTAGAGTTCTTGGTCAATTACTGGGACCATGACCTGGGGATGTTCAATATTCAAGGTGAGACTTTGGAGCTTACCGTACAAGATATCTACTTCATTACCGGGTTGTCACAAAGGGGAGCACTGGTGAACCTGGAAGGCACTGGCAGGGGTGGAGACCCCTTGAGTGTCCAGAACTATGTCGATGTATTCTACAGACCGGGTACTCAAAAGAAAGGAAGTAGCATTCTCATTGCAGATATTCAGGATCTTACACTTCAGGTATTAGCTAGTACTATTGTGAGACTTTCAGGGTCAACAGGGTTACATATGGCCACCAGGACTTAGATGAGAGTGGCAGTGGACTGCTTTAGAGGTGCTCTCTTTGATTGGTGCACGGGAATTTCCCCCATTATGAAGAGGCAATTATCCGACTGCAGGAGGGGAAGACGCAAGAACTTCGGCTATGCGAGCATATTGGTAGTGTTCTTCTTTGAGAGAGTGCCAGCTATGAGCCCTACTATACCATTACAGGTCACTCATCCACGTCAGCCGAGGCTGAGCAGATGGGGAGATATCTTCCTCCGTCAAGGAGGAGGAGACGTAGTACATAGCATGTATGATGATGAATTTTATACATGGTGGGAATGGCAGGTGTCGTCGTTGGAGTAGTTTCCATACGCCGGGTTAGATTTCCGAGGTGACCCTGACCTTGTCCTCCCTCCAGGAGGAGCATGGGGAGAGATGGGTAAGTAATTTTTTATTTTTTATCATTATCAAATTTTTATGAATTTTCAAACGATAGGATATATACATATGCACAAGTCCAAACCCTATTTATGTGTCAAAATGCAGATATTGGACCAGCCTGCTCTGAAGGGCACCCACGTACCTTCGTACGTCTTGTTGCAGGGGGAGACCCAGGATTGATCAGGGTACTCGAGATGAAGCTAGGCAGGCTGACCGAGCGAGTTCCTACGATACGGATAGAGCATCTCCCTGTAGCCATGCAGGAGTTCATAGTTGGGGTTCCACCAGCCTGGCTACGTCTTTTCAGACGAGTAGCTAGAGCAGTACTTGTATACAGAGATGTGGTGGAGGTTGCCGAAGCTGAAGAGGTTGAGGAAGCCAGGGGGCACAGAGATCACAGGGACCAAGGAGGTCCCAGTGGCCATGGAGGGCAGGCTTAGTTCTAGGGCATTTTGATGGATGATGATCCACATTTTGTATATTTTGTACATGACGGGATCTACAGATCAGACTCGACCTATCTATGATAGATAT
>LPNX010813508.1:0-12756 GCA_001517045.1 Pseudotsuga menziesii | reverse complement strand
CCTCCGTCGCTTAAGCGACGCTTACCATCCATAGTCCACTACAATGAAAAAATAACATTGTTTTATAATGTGATATAAATAATGCACCGTCGGTTTAACGATGGTTATGAGAATATCCGTCGCTTAACCGACGTGTGTGGCCACATTTAAAAAAAAAATATGTATCCTTGTGATTTTTGATAAGCTTAAACAGAGAAATCCACGCGCCGTCGGAAGTAACCGTCGGATTTTGGATCGAAATGTAGTAGTGTCGCTACCAATTTCCACTTTATTTTCATCAAAATGAATTCAAAAGGTCGGTCTGAAAAGTCCTCCTTTAAAAGACTTGATTTCTTCCATGAATATCATGGACTCACGACAACTATAAAGAACACTTGATGTCATGCAAATACAAATAATGGAATGTAGCTAGGATCACAAACTGTGTAGAAATTGATTTATGTATTGCTATAGAGAGGTGTCATTGGGCACATGATATGGATAAGCAATGGTTATTAATAAAATTTAAAAAAAAATTGTTGGCTCAAGAATAGTCTTCAGTTTGATGAGTGGCATGATTGTGATGTTATCTCCCTCCGTACTTCCAAACATTTGTGGTTCCTCACGACATTTGTCCTTAGCGCTACCAAAATACTTATAAAAATTACTTGTCTTTACATACTATTCTCTTTAAATCATCATCTCATAGTCATAACTAAGGATTATTATGTCTGCACATCCTCACCTTATAATACGATTTCGGTCAAGGCGCAAAGACAACCATAAAATATTAATTTGTCAAGATGCAAAGAGTAAGAGAGAACTATAAGTAAGTATTATATTAAATTTACCTTATAAGTCTTTAATTAACACTATCAACTAATATTTGACAAGTTGGATTGTTCTTATCTTCTTATCACCCCTTACTAATGTGATTGCAAGGCATTCATTGAAGGTGAAGTCCATAATTTTAGGTTTTATTCCTCATTATCATGCCTTTTGGTAAGACAATAAATAGGGTAGTGGCAAGCAGAAGCATGGAAAACAGTCTTGACATAGATGTTATACACATTAATTGTTTTCATTAAATAATATAAATTCCTACCTGTGACTATGGATTCAGTGAATCATGGATTGGCACAAAACACAACAAATTTTAGAGCCTTAAGCACTTAACTACTCACACCTATAACTTTCTGAAATCAGCTATTAATAAACTTCTTTTGGTATTTTGGTTCAATTTAAAAGGTGGATTGTTAGACTTAGACATGCAATGAGTTGCAAGGATTCAATTGACCTAGGTCCCTCCATCACATACATGCATGCTTTCACAACAAGCGCTGAAAGAACCATATTTGTTTTTTGCATTTTTTTTTGTGTGAAAGGGCTTGGTTAATTTATACTTGTCAATTAATGTACAATTATTTATATTTCCCTTCATCTCTGAAAGGCTGAGAGAATAAATTCCCCTCTAATTGAAATTAAGACCTACCCTTCAAATTTGATCATTGGTTGCTAGGGATCAAATTTGAAGGGAAGGTCTCATTTTACTTTCAAGGGCTGTGAGAAATTTAACCCTTCAATGTTGACATTTAAAAATAAATCATTATTTTCATTTGAAAATTTAAGTGTTAAAAAAAAATTCATTATTTATTAAAGACATTGTATAGAAAAAAATGACAATAAGAAGAAATCCCAAGTGATTCAACATTTACATGGAATTAGTGAGGTAAACCATGTACATATGATTTATCACTTCTAGATTCTTTTTATGGGGATTACTCAAGAGTTAGTATAGAGGAGGAGAGACTAAACTAAAGGTTGATAATGAAGAACATGTAACAATGATGGAAGATGAGATTGGGAAAAAGCCTATTTAGAAAGAGATTGATGCACTTGTTTTGTTAATGTGAACATAGCCATAACCATTAGGAGTATTTTTTTGTATTGCATGTTCTTTGGCCTATTTATTCTTTGAAGGGAAATGTTTTTTTCCTATCATGATAAAGTGATTAGAGTAGTTGAGAACTACTCACAACCTTATCTGAATGCATAATATGAAATTAGGGGTGAAAGTAGGCTCATGGGGTACTAAAGATTATTTCTATTTAGAATTTTTTTTAGAATATATACACTATTAGAACTGCTATGTTACAAGGCCAAAAGATATCACTCATCAAATCCCTAACATTAATAACAAAAAATAAAAATATGATCTTTGTCCAGTGCCAACATATCCACCTAAAACTAGCGTACTTCTAACATTGTACATCCCTGGAAGATTTAAAATTGTTGATCCTTGTTTTGACCACTTGATCATTGCCATAACCAATTGTTTAAATAAACAACATAAAATTAAAAAAATTAGAAGAATAACTTTTCCACGACATTTTACCTTACCTGTTTTGAAATGAACTTTTCTACATGCTATTAAAAGCATTGTATTATTATCTTTCCACCTAAATAAGTTTTTTAGGATCCACATTTCCATTAATGGCAAAAAAAGTTACAAATACCATCACAAATCTAATTGATATGTTTGTCCATATGGACACAGTTCATGAGTAACTAGCCATTCAATTTTAAACTCCACCTAATCCCTAAGCACCATCTTCACCATAATAAACCTAAGTATTAGAAGAGTTGAAAAAAAATTATCTTTCAAACTTTAGTCTTGAGCCTTCTAACATCTAGATTTAAAATGAGAGGGATTTATAAGGATTATAATTTCTATTTTCAAAACTCGGTGCATATAATTATTATTCAAACACATTGAAAAAACTATCCTTCAAAATTCAATGTGGATGTTACTAGTATTTGGATCTCACACGAGAATAAGTTTGAGAGGGATTCCACACTTATCTTATCAAATTTTCATCTTATATTTATGTGAAAAGGTTAGACAAAAAACAAGGACTATTATATACTATAATCTCTTTGTGAACCTTACAGATTCAAAAATGTTATTTTGAAAAACAAAACATATTTACAATCTCTTCTCTTAAATTCTGGGTTGATAGGTTTTAGGAGTGGTATCCAAGGTAATTGTAGACTACATTTGATATGTCAACATTATGAACCTTTATCAAGGTTCATCATCAATACAATGAGTCGATTTAATTTACGGATAAAGATTTATTAATATATCTTTAACAACACATTTCAAGAGAAAATTAGGAAATTGATAATGTTGACTATATAACTAAGACCAAACCCAAACCCTAAAAATGTTACTCTAGATAATAAGTAATTATAAGTTGTGATTAAAAAAACACCCTAAATATAGAGACATGCACAGATACATCATTATTATTATTCTAGCTAATGAAATTCCACACATATATAAAGTGGTCCCTACTCTCCTGGTCCATGGAGAATATAGTTTATTGAACTTACATAAGGGACAACTCTGTCGATTCAGTGAAAAAGTTGATCTTTAGGTCATTGATAAAATAAGCCATTGGAATTTGGAAGGACCTTTGAATGGAGGATTGATTCCGCTCGATGGAATCTCTTTTGTTCAATGTTGATTATGATGATGAGGGTGAGGATTAGGATGATGATGAGGATGATAACGATGGTAATGATGTCTAGGATGAGGATGATGAAGATGATGATCATGATTATCATGATTATCATGATGATTATTAGGATGATGATGATGATGAATATGTGATGACAAGATCTTTACCTTGGTCTTCACTAAATTGTTTTGAGCTTCGCCAACATTATAATAGAATGGTTATGAGTGATTATTCACTCCTATAGATAATGCACTTTATGGAACTACCAAACTGCACAGTTTGGATCTTCCTCTTTCAAGACACCAGACTAGGTCCATAAGTCTTGATTCTTCATGTGCACAAATCTAAGAACAGGAGGCTTCAAAGGGCCAAAAAAGTTGTATTTTTTTTACTACTTCCTCAGATCATATTGAATTTTCAGATTAGTCCTTGGAATGGGTGTTAGGAGCAATCCTTAATTTTTCACTCAACTAGTTGCTCCCCTATCATCTAAACGTATTCATTCATTGAGCTCCCCCAAAATTGTGATGATGATGAGAATGATGACAAATATGATGATGATGATGATGATGATGATGATGATGATGATGATGATGATGATGATGATGATGATGATGAAAATGATGATGATGATAATGTAGATGCTATTGAATTGGATAAAAATGATGTTGATGATGAATATGATGATGATGATGAAGATGTTGATCATGATGATCAAGATGATGGTGGTGATAACGAAGACGTTAAGTGATGATGAATATGATGATTATGTCGATGATGATGATAAGGAAGATGATGATGAAGAAGAATATCATGATGACGATGATGACGACAATGACGATGATGATGATATCGATGAATACGATAAAGATGATGGTGATGATGACGATGACGACGATGATGATGATATCGATGAAGACGACAAAGATGATGGTGATGACGATGATGACGATGATGATGATATCGATGAAGATGACGAAGACAATGGTGATGACGATGAAAAGAATAATGATGAGGATACTGATGATGATTATGATCATCGTTGTTGTTGTCATCACCATCATCTTTGACTTATTCATCGTCATCATGATCATCATGATCATCGTCATCATCATTGTGTTCGTCCTTGAAGGGACTTATGTATAGGATCTCACTATAAGCAATGAAACCAATACAAATTATGAAGAAATCCTATTTAAATTAAATTAAACTACACTAAATTAAAAACTTAGAGTTGTTTAACTATAATTAATTTAAAATGCAACAAAATATAAAATTTGCAAATAAAAAAAACGCAAAATAAACTAAACAAAAGAAAAATATGCAAAATAAAAAAACAAAACAAAAAACAAAATATAAAATATGCAAATAATCAAACAAAAAAATGTAGAATTCAAAAACACCTGTGCACTAGCTCATTAGCATTAAAAAACGGAGACCCACACAGGATCTGCTTCGGCTCCCATTTGGGGGTTTTTTATTTCAAACTTTCACTGAAGGATATGGAACAGGCTATGATGTTTTTTTACAAGAAGGGTGGGCGAAGGACTTTTCCTATTAGCACATCATCCACTCCCTTCACACATGAGCCCATGCTTCTAGAACCACCTTCCCCACCTCCAGAATGGAGGCAATGTTTAGACCTTCAGGTTTGTTTCCTTTTATGTTTTTCTTGATTACCTATTGTGTTTTTATTTTATTCATGGTTTTTTTCATTGTTGTGGATGTGGTGTAGATGAAATGGATCAAATCTCCTTGCAAGCATGAAGCACGAGCTGTCTAGGTGAACTTGGGAAATTCAATGTGAGACATCAAATCAACAGTTATCAAGGAAAAGGATGAAGGGAATGAGATATTTTAATGCTGCCATGCTTGTGTTTGCTTGTTGTGAGATATTTTGACAATATGCCTGAATGGAATGTGGTGGTTTTATGGAGCTATATGATTGCATGGTATGCTCTGAATGGGAAATATGAAGAGGCTCTTAAGATGCGTTGGCAAGCATTGATGATGGGGATGAGACCTAATGATTTTACTTTCTCAATGGTGCTTCTAATTTGTGCAAAAATCACGGCTTATGATCAGACTAAGCAAGTTCATATCCTCACCATAAAATATGGATTTGATTCATATGATTTTGTGGGTACTTATCTAGTTGGCATGTCTGCAAAATGTGGGTTTATTTCTAGTTTTGTTCAATCCTTTTGGGCATCATGTCAAAATTCCCATGAATTGATAGTTCAAAGCTATACTGAGAATGTTTTTAATAGGATATGTAAGTGGCTATTGTGTTAATTATAATACAATAATTGGTGCTTTGTGGACTCTAAAAACTAATTCTCTTAGGTGCCAACATAACTCCATGCCATTTTTTTTCTTTAAGGGGCCACCAGGTATTCTGTTTGAGAGGAATCTATGTTGGTTGTTACCATTTCAGAAACCATTTCGAAAATAAGGCTGTAATAGCCCTATATCAACACACTTCCACCTGCTGCCCACAGTCTGCAATAAACTGAAAACAGTCAAACTTTGACAACCCTCCCTACCTGCAGCCACAATAAACACCAAACTGAATCAAAGGTTAACTATTAGTTGGATGGTGATTGTTTAAGAGAGGTAAATAAAGTCTGAAAAATTAAATTATTTGCGTAGATACAAGTCTAGAACATACATTTGGTGGTTGTCCTATACTGCTAAGAATAGTGTTCAAGGTTTGGAGTGGTGTGGTTTACATTGAATGCAAAACTAAAACTCTTATACACCTTACATCGGTAACCTTCACTGCTGCTATAAATTTGTCATAATTAGAAATTTCATACTGTATTATTTCTGCTGTATTTATATTAGTCCTCATACTTGAATGGAAGGCTATTGGTTGGTTAAATACTGCAATTGAATTGTATATGGTTACACGGCTAGTGATATCATGTATGCTAAAGTGCTAATAGATAACCTTTCTACTAATTCCATATATTTTGAATTAAATACATTGACTTTATATCATTTATAATTGCATCTATAAGCACTAAATCAACTTAGTATGTCTTCTTCATTCATAGAAGTGATTGACTGAAAGGAATTGGTCACTAATACAATCGTGTAGAAGTTATAGCTGTTTGTCCTTGTAATTAAATAGAAAGAAGGTACCCTGCAACCAAATGCATTTTCCATGGCACTAGAGTCAATGGCTAAGTTTCCAGAAAGACTAGAATAGGTGTTGTTCCATGACATTTTGGTACAGAAATGTGTGGTAGAGACTAGAAATGTGTTACCAGTTACCTATTTTGACTTGGTTTGACTCATCCTTTTACTAGACTTGACCAAAAATGATGGTAAAAGTTGGCATTTCCTCTATCGTTCCTTTTCTATCCTTTTACTTAATTTTTTAACATTACCACTAATTGTTCCAGTATGTTTAAGAAAACTTCCAACCTCATTAGACTTCATATGGAGAAAGTAGAATTTCATATTCCATTCAAAATTCAACAGACTTAACAGTTTAAAGGATTTCAGGATTGGCAAGGTTACAGTCATTTGATTGTATTTTATGATGTATCAAGGAATGCAATTGGCATTTAATCAAGAGAACCAAGCCCTTTATGTAACTTGATGTTGGTTCCATTGATTGTTGAATTCCTCTATCATGGCCTTAGCCAAAATGTACCCTTCACTCAAGCCAAAATCATTGATTAGGCATGAGCTTTTTCTATGATATTTTAAGGCTTGTATTAGGTAGTTTCATCAAAATTGAATGGTGTTAATCGATGTCCTTGGAGGATTGAGGTAGAGACAAAGTCTAGATGAGGAGGAAGAGGGTGATACTAATGGTGAGGATCTAAATATAAGTGATGGTGGAACTTTGGTTCTCATTTAATTCTTCTTGCTCATTTATTCATAATCCTTTCTTTCAAAGTACCAATATAATGTTATATTTATAAATGAGTGGTGATGTTTCCAGTGTGTTTCTGTTTTGGAAACACATACCTATTTGCTTGTATCGTGTAGCTTAGGTACACAACTGTAAATGGAATTGATTTAACTTCATTGCAATTAAATTTGTGGCACTGCTGTGAACTTCCCTACCCATTATTTGACTAGAATTCAATAAACCCTTTTGCAAAGCTAATATTAAATGTCAAACTGGAAGCAAGGAAATAATCATTGTAAAGGGAAATGTGCAGTAATAGGAAGAAGATAGAGATTACCAACAAAGGACAGACCAAGGAATATTATAGTCAAACAAAAAAGATGTTGGGAGAGAAACCAACCTTGGTGAGTTCTGCTTGTAAGTGATCAACTGCAGGATATGTAGATCCAGTTGGGGAAACATGACCATTTACATCATTATTAATAGCTACATTTGCAAAAGGATCGGGTGTGTTTCCACCATCCTTATTTTTTTATTTTCCATAAGCTCCACCTCCTCATCCTCTATCATTTTATATTAAATAGAATTATTTTAATATTATTTATTTGATTGTTGATTGGGCTATATTTCAGTCACGTAGGTTTCGATATCGCCTCCTCCAGTGTCGGCGGAATATCAGACGTCATAGGTGTCAACTGGATGTGCTGCAATTCAATTAAACCCTGAACACGGTTGTTAGTTTTTCTTTGATAATGGAAATTTTTTTTCGGATTTGAAGCCTGAATTTTCTATAGCAAACTATTTTTTTTTGCTCATAGTGGTTTTGAGGCTACTGATCAGATCCTTGTAGAAATTGTGGAAAGCCAGACCTTGTCTACAGTTGTACATGAATAATTGCTTTGAGTAATTAGTGAGACATCAGCACCAACCATAGAATTCTCTGTATAAACTAACAAAATCCCATTGCATGCATCAATTCTTGCAAATTCTAAGTGTAATCAAGCATTGCAATAGAAGAACACAATATTCCCTCTGCGGTTTACCATTTCTTGGGTCTAAGATGGAAGAATCTTCTACTAGGAGGAAAAGAAGCAACAATGAGGGCTACCTTGGAGTGCTTCCTAAGAAGAAACCCAAGCTTGAACCTGAGGAGAACAAATTCATGTTTAGGGTTTTTCTTCTTAATGGTTTGAATTTGACTCTGCAGTTGGAGGATGCCATTGAAAAGATGTTGGCTGCCGATTTTGTAAGGAATGTTAGGACAAAATATGAGAAATAAATAATAGAAAAGGGGCCAAGAAAGATCCACTATGGTCCCCAAGTCTATGTGGAAGATGCAATGGGAGAACGAATAATGATGGAAACATCATATGCAATGATTCTCACAATAATCCCATGCTCATAGCTCTACAGGTTCATCCTTGAACTTCCTCACCTAAAATTTTATATTAAATAGAATTATTTTAATATTATTTATTTTGATTGTTGATTGGGATATATTTTAGTGACGTAGGTTTTGATATCAGCTCCTCCAGCGTTGGCGGTGTATCAGACGTCATAGATGTCAGCTGGATGTGCTGAAATTGAATTAAACCTTGAGCATAGTTGTTAGTTTTTCTTTGATAATGGAAATTTTTTTGAGTTTGAAGCTCAGATGTTCTATAGAAAACTATTTTTGTTTGATCATAGTGGTTTTGAGTCTACTGAGTGGAGCTTTGTAGCAATTGTCGAACTCCAGAGCTTGTCTTGAGTTGTACATGCATAATTGCTTTGAGTAATTAGTGAGACATCGACTACAGCCATAGCATTATTTGTATAAAGTAACAAAATCTCATTGCATGCATCAATTCGTGCAAATTCTAAGTGTGGGAAGGTGTTGCAATAGAAGAACATAATATTCCCTCTACAATTTTCCATTTCTTGTGTCCAAGATGGCAGAATATTCTACCAGGAGGAAAAGAAGCAGCAATGAGGGCTACCTTGGAGTGCTTCCTAAGAAGAAACCGAAGCCTGAACTTGAGGAGAAGAAATCCATGTTCAAGTTTTTGCTTCTTAATGGTTTGAATTCGACTCTGCAGTTGGAGGATTCCATTGAAAAGAGGTCGGTAGCCAAGTTTGTAAGGACTATTAGGAGAAAAGATGAGAAATAAATAATAGGAAAGGGGCCAAGAAAGATCCACTATGGTCCCCAATTCTATGTGGAATATGCAATCGGAGATCGAATAATGATGGAAACATCATATGCAATGATTCTAAAAACAAGCCCATGCTCATAGCTCTACAGGTTCATCCCTGAACTTCCTCCCCTAAACCATTTCTTTATTTTTTTTTATAATTCAAAAAAATTGTATTAATATGTCTAGTAGAAAAGCATTCAATGAGCTCGTCAAAGTGCATTCTATTAGAACAAATATTTCCATATGTAAATATTATTTACTAGAAAGTTTTTTTTTTTAGTAACTAGGGGAATAGACAACTGGATCCCCATTCCCTCTACCACTATAACCCTAGGTTCCCCACACCCTTCGCAAGACATGTGACACAGGTAAACCCAGGTGGGATTTGATCTTGTGACCTCCAATTTACAACAAGTGACTTCATAACAATTGAACTACCAATGTGCCACACCTGTGTGGGCTATTATTTACTAGAAAGTTAACATTTTATAGATAACAAAGATATATCCAAAGTATTTAGTGACATTTTATTCATATAGTAACACAACATGACTCTTTCCTCTGTTTTTTGTTTTATATTGTTTGATATGATGGTGGTACTAATAGTGTCCACACATTTCCAGTAAAAACATATTTATATGTGTATTTAATATATTTCTGTCTTAAACTTTAAAGTTTGTTTGTTTTTTTGGTTTTAATACAATTGTTAAAGAAATATTGTCGAATAAAAACATTAGTTTCCACATCAGTGAGGAAACAGTATTGTAATATAACATTTAAATGCAAGTTGATATTCTGGTGCAAAATGTTTACTGGATAGATTGATTGTTGATTTCCTTCGCAGGACATGTGGAATGTAACTCCAGAACCACATCTCTTGGTGGAATTACCCCAAGAACACACTTTCCAGACAACATTAGCTTATTTAATTGTATGCCCATTTTTTATTTCATAGAGTATTTTGATATTTTCCATGCCTAGCAAAATGACCACTTGTGTATAGGTCTAGGAATGGATTATTTATTTTATTTGTAAATTTAATTGCCATTAAACATAGTGGTTTTCCATTTATTAGGACAACTCTTTGCAAGAGGTATGGGCCAATGGACATGGCAAAAGGCAATTGATAAGGTAAGGGTTCTTTCATTTCCTACATTGTCCCTAGGCATTAATATTTTATATGACTTGCTTGTACCTGTCGTATAATAGAAATTTTCTATTTTCATTTCTAGCCTCTTGATCATGCTTCCTATCCAATGCTTGTATAGAAACATAAGAATATCATACTTAACTATCTTTGATGCATTCTTGTTGTACCACTCCCTGCTTTTATCACTCTTATGTTCTCTCTGTGCATTGCCCACCTCTTCTTTTTAACTACTTTCCCTCTATCAGAACTGTTTGTTTTCAACTTTTGGATGCATTTCTTCATCGCTTCTTTAAATTACTATTCAAAATTGTGTTTTATTTTTCATTTTCTACCAAAAGCTTGGAATTTTTTGTTCTTGTTTATTTTCTACCAAACCAAAATATTGTACGAGAATCCCCTTTTGGGTGGAAATGGAGGTGCTTTTCCTATCGTCCAAGCTTCTTCCAATCTTATAATGGGGAAGAGGAGTCTCAAGTTTTAAAACCTAGTAAGAGCAATTTACCTTTATCCTCCATCTCTGAAGCTACCATTTGTATTTATATTACAAGTGTATTATGATATATTACTTGGTTTGGCATTGGAAGATTTGTTGGAGTTGAAACAAAGGTATATTTCCATTCTATGGCATTTGTCTTGTAGTAATAATTTTTAGGAATTGCGGTGACATTAGCACCTCCTGGCTCTTGTTTCACAAATATCTAATGTCTAGCTTAGGATTTTCCTATTGAAGATTCCTAAAGTGGATCTAGTTATTAAGGAGCAGATTGGGTTTGAACCATTCAACCCTATCTACGCTTTAATCACTAAATCCTCCATGAGATCCTCAATTGACCCCATCTTCCTAACTTGGATTTGTTAGGAACTAATCACGGATTTTATGCCATTTTAAATATTAATTCATCTTTCATTTTTTGTTTAATAACATCAGAAAATTTCCATCATTTACATGTATTAAACTCATCCCTAAAACATCAAATCATATCGTATGTTTGCCCTAGTTTGTGGATTAGAATTATCTTCTCGAAATCTGCTTTGTACCATTGATTAAATCTGGTCTAAAACATAATTAAAAGGTTCAGAAGACTAAAACACATATTTCAAGAAATCTAGAAAAATTCTATTACAAGGACTTCTATGACATTGAATTTTTTTGTAAACATTTTATTTATTTCATTTAATTTGTAAAAATTATGCATTAAAGAAATATTCCATTAAAATTGGAAAAACTAATCCTAGAAAGAATGTTTTTATTGATCACAAATTTTATTTACTCCAAGTGTTTTTAATATACAATCATAAAAAATGAAATGTTGTATCATTTATAACTAGTTCGGTATGCCATAAATTAGGAGGAGTATATGAAAATCTGTAATTTGTTGAATCGTGAGAAAAAATATTCATGAAGATATAAAATGTAGGATTAATGAAGTTAAGTTGCACACATAATTGCATGTTTTATTAAAAGAAGATCTCTGTCTATATTTGAAGTGAACAAAGTATCATATTAAATATTTTTATTGTTAAATAACATATTATAATATAGCATGATTAGAAGGAAATCACAATATTAAATTAAAATAAAATAAATTATAAGAAATGTATTGATGTCGAACCAAATAATAACTATAAATTCGTCAAAATTGGGATAGTTGTTAGGTACAACATTATACATACACAATGAAAGTGTGAAGAAATCGAGTTAAGATAATGTGTCTACTATCTATGCCTAGAGTCCAATTATAGTGGGATGTAGTAGTTGATAATATATTTGAGATGTTTGAATTTGGTGCTTAATGGATCCAACATCCCCCCAATAGTCAATCAAGGGACTTGCTAATCGAATCGAAACTAAAAAAAAAGATTATAAACAACATTGTGAGGATGTCATAGTTGAAGGGAAGGTACCTCATTTACATTTCTTCACTAGTCTAGAAGTTGAGATGATGTTGTGATTTTCTGGCCTCTTAGAATTGCCTCTAGGTAGCACCAAGAAAGAGGAAATCATCTTGGTGGTGTTTGGTAAGGGAGATCGTTTGAGAAAGAAAGATATGAGCTTTA